>WNWK01052645.1:0-12122 GCA_009830355.1 Cherax destructor
CATACAATCAAGGAGTTGGCCCGGGCATCACGCCACGCCCACACGTTGAATGTTCTGGAACACCAGAACAAGTCCCTAAAATCTAACATTTAATATGACAATTGAAAGCCAAGCGTGATGAAACAAGAGAATAATGAAGCAATTAGCTGCACACAGCTGCCATAAGCAGCAGATAGCTGCCATAAGCAGCAGACAGCTGCCATAAAGTAGACAGCTGCCATAAGCGAGCCGATAGCTGCCATAAGCAGCAGATAGCTGCCATAAAGCAGCCGATAGCTGCCATAAGCAGCACACAGCTGCTATAAGCAGCAGACAGCTGCCATAAAGCAGCAGCTGCCATATGCAGCAGACAGCTGCCATATGCAGCAGATAGCTGCCATAGCAGCAGATAGCTGCCATAAGCAGCAGACAGCTGACATAAGCAGCACACAGCTGCTATAAGCAGCAGACAGCTGCCATAAGAAGCAGAAAGCTGCCATAAGCAGCACTCAGCTGCCATAAGCAGCACTCAGCTCCCATAAGCAGCAGACAGCTGTTATAAGCAGCAGACAGCTGCCATAAGCAACACACAGCTGCCATAAGCAGCACACAGCTGCCATAAGCACCACACAGCTGCCATAAGCAGCACACAGTTGCCATAAGCAGCACAAAGCTGCCATAAGCACCACAAAGCTGCCATAAACAGCACACAGCTGCCATAAGCAGCACACAGCTGCCATAAGCAGCACACAGCTGACATAAGCAGCACACAGCTGCCATAAGCAGCACACAGCAGCAGATAGCTACCATAAGCAGCAGACAGCTGCCATAAGCAGCACACAGCTGCCATAAACAGCAGATAGCTGCCATAAGCAGCAGACAGCTGCCATAAGCAGCAGATAGCTGCCATAAGCAGCACACAGCTGCCATAAGCAGCAGACAGCTGCAATTAGCAGCACACAGCTACCATAAGCAGCAGACAGCTGCCATAAGCAGCACTCAGCTGCCATAAGCAGCAGACAGCTGCCATAAGCAGCACAAGCTGCCATAAGCGCACACAGGCACCATAAGCAGCAGACAGCTGCCATAAGCAGCACTCAGCTGCCATAAGCAGCAGACAGCTGCCATAAGCAGCACACAGCTGCCATAAGCAGCACACAGCTGCCATAAGCAGCACACAGCTGCCATAAGCACAGCTGCCATAAGCAGCACTCAGCTGCCATAAGCAGCAGACAGCTGCCATAAGAACAAACAGCTCCATAAGCAGCACACAGCTGCCATAAGCAGCACACAGCTGCCATAAGCAGCACACAGCTGACATAAGCAGCAGATAGCTGCCATAAGCAGCACTCATCTGCCATAAACAGCAGACAGCTGCCATAAGCAGCAGATAGCTGCCATAAGCAGTAGATAGCTGCCATAAGCAGCAGACAGCTGCCATAAGCAACAGACAGCTGCCATAAGCAGCACACAGCTGCCATAAGCAGAACTCAGCTGCCATAAGAAGAACTCAGCTGCCATAAGCACAGACAGCTGCATAAGCGCAAAGCTGCCATAAGCAGCACACAGCTGCCATAAGCAGTAGATAGCTGCCATAAGCAGCAGAACTGCCATAAGCAGCACAGCTGCCATAAGCAGCACATAGCTGCCATAGCAGCACACAGCTGCCATAGCAGTAGATAGCTGCCATAAGCAACAAACAGCTGACATAAGCAGACACAGCTTCAAAGCGACACAGCTGCCATAAGCAGCAGACAGCTGCCATAGCAGCAGACAGCTGCCATAAGCAGCACACAGCTGCCATAATCAGCACACAGCTGCCATAAGCAGCACACAGCTGCTAAGCAGCAGACAGCTGCCGTAAGCAGCACAGCTGCCATAAGCAGACACAGCCCTAAGCAGCAGACAGCTGCCGTAAGCAGCATACAGCTGCCGTAAGCAGCATACAGCTGCCATAAGCAGCAGACAGCTGCCATAAGCAGCACACAGCTGCCATAAGCAGCACACAGCTGCCATAGGCAACAAACAGCTGACATAAGCAGCACACAGCTGCCATAAGCAGCACACAGCTGACATAAGCAGCACACAGCTGCCATAAGCAGCACACAGCTTATATAAGCAGCACACAGCTGCCATAAGCAGCAGACAGCTGCCATAAGCAGCAGACAGCTGCCATAAGCAGCACACAGCTGCCATAATCAGCACACAGCTGCCATAAGCAGCACACAGCTGCCGTAAGCATACAGCTGCCGTAAGCGCATACAGCTCCATAAGCAGCCACAGCTGCCATACAGCAGACAGCTGCCATAAGCAGCAGACAGCTGTCATAAGCAGCACACAGCTGCCATAAGCAGCACACAGCTGCCATAAGCAGCACACAGCTGCCATAAGCAGCACACAGCTGCCATAAGCAGTAGATAGCTGCCATAAGCAACAGACAGCTGCCATAAGCAGCACACAGCTACCATAAGCAGCACACAGCTACCATAAGCAGCACACAGCTGCCATAAGCAGCACACAGCTGCCATAAGCAGAACTCAGCTGCCATAGGCAGCAAACAACAACAGTCAACATCAAACAACAACAGTCAACAGCAAACAATAACAGTCAATAGCAAACATCAGCAATCAACAGAAAACAACAACAGTCAACAGCAAACAACAACAGTCAACAGCAAACAACAGCAGTCAACAGCAAACAACAGCAGTCAACAGCAAACAACAACAGTCAACAGCAAACAACAGCAGTCAACAGCAAACAACAGCAGTCAACAGCAAACAACAACAGTCAACAGCAAACAACAGCAGTCAACAGCAAACAACAGCAGTCAACAGCAAACAACAGCAGTCAACAGCAAACAACAGCAGTCAACATCAAACAACAACAGTAGCTAAAGCTGGTGGCTAAAGCTCTCGCTTCACACGGCGATGGCCTGGGTTCGATTCCCAGCCAGGGCAGAAACATTTCGCGTGTTTCTTTACACCTGTTGTCTATGTTCCCCATCAGTAAAATGGGTACCTGGGTGTTAGTCGACTGGTGTGGGTCGCATCCTGGGACACTGACCTAATCTGCCCGAAATGCTCAGCATAACAAGGGACTTTCTATATAGTAGTATGTCACTGATGTCAGCTAGGCCTGTATACCTTGTACATGTACTTGTAGTAAATAAAAATATTATTATTACTATTATTATTATTATTATTATTATTATTATTATTATTATTATTATTAATAGCAGTCAACAGCAAACAACAGCAGTCAACATCAAACAACAATAGTCAACAACAAACAACAACAGTCAACAACAAACAAAACAGTCAACAGCAAACAACAACAGTCAACAACAAACAACAACAGTCAACAAACAACAACAGTCAACAACAAACAACAACAATCAACGACATAGATATGCAAATCATGTCCTGGGGGCAAAACCTGTCCTCTATTAAGCCCCGAAAATTAAAAAATCATTGACAGTTAGTTCAGAACATTGCCTGACTATAACACTTTGCAAATACCTAACTACAAGAGTTGAGACTGAGGACCTCATAAACGTCTCATCACACACCAGAATAGTTCAGAGTTTCTAAATCTACATAAGTGAACGTAGTTCTACAGAGATCAAGAAGGAGACTAGCAGTAGACACCAGCACGTTCTGTCTCCATTGTGGCCGTGCAGAGACCAGCACGTTCTGTCTCCATTGTGGCCGGCAGAGACCAGCACGTTCTGTCTCCATTGTGCCCGTGCAAGACCAGCCGTTCTGTCTCCATTGTGTCCGTGCAGAGACCAGCACGTTCTGTCTCCATTGTGCCCGTGCAGAGACCTGCACGTTCTGTCTCCATTGTGCCTCGTGTGTTACAAATGACACGATATCTATTAATAATAGATATCTCCAGTGAACACTAGAAAGGAAAACCCTTCTAGCATCCAGCCTGTTACTGGGCTTTTGCAACAAAGTCAGTATCCTGGTTCAGTTTTCCGACATATTATATAGCTTAAGAGGATTGCAACTGATAGGGTACTAACCAAACAGATATATTTAAAAGGTTTATTAACAAAGTGAGAAAATCTAGGGTAGCAAAGTAAATCAAATATAAAGATATTAAGATATAAATTTAGGTTAATTGGGAGGGTAGCTCCTACACTGCTCTCATATACAATAAGTCTGTGCTGAGGGCACATATATATATAAATGACTCAGAAGTACCATCAGGTACAATGTCAGTAAATACAATAATATATACAAATAAGAATAAATGTGTGTATGAGTGTGCTCCCGGTAACTCTAAGACTCGACTCAACCAGAGCTAAAAGCTTGAGACCTGAGTTATCAAAGAGTGTCAAAGTGACACACAACCCAGAACAACGTCGAAAATCACTGTCTATTCTATTCTCTGTGAACAGAGTTACACAGAGTTCTGAGAAGTATGATTCGCCTCACCCAGAATGCATACTCTACCCAACAGAGTCTAATGTCGAGAAAACAAGAGTGAGGTGTTGACTCGACGAAGGGCAGCAGGCCAGAGAGGAGAGGGAAGGGAACCACCACCCAGCTCAGGTGTGTTCGGAGACTGACTCCTCCCAGCAACTAGACGCCGACAGCGTAACAGTGTTTGCCTACACCAAGGCAGTTACTACACACTCCGAGCACAAACATAAAATATTACATCCTACCTAATAAATATAGCTAATTTAAATAATAGTCTAATAATAAAATAAGCAAAATATTAACGATTTAGCTATTATCGAGAATATTCAATATAAAATTATAGAAAATGGAAATATACATTATATACATTGAGGCCCAATTCAGGGCGCAATCTGCAGGGATAGTCGCTCCAACCTGACAGAGTGGAGGTGTCCCAGGTGCGCGTCAAGTGACCCCTGGTGACCAGTTGAGTGAAGCTTTTTTTCTACAAAATGGCGAACTACAGGAGGAGAGTCAACACCGTCTTCTTGGAATTGAAAAGGAGCCGTTTATCCAAGCAATGCCGACGATCGTTTTACCACTCATCATTCGGGATACTTCAAGATACCTCGAAGATTGTAAGCGTGTCACTGAATGGTAATGCGAGAATCTTGTGAAATTTGTGTCACCTGCAGTTATGAAAGGGCGTTGACACGTATCAAGAACGGCCTATTGTTTCAACAATAGCTTGGAGGTCATCGACGCTTGGCACATTACTCATGGAGGTTCGCAACATTCCATTTGAAGCCGACGAAGCTGATGACGACGTGGGGTTTGAAGTTACGGGGACCATAGCTGTCAATGTGGGGCGATGGTCCCAAGGGAAACTATGCTGGGATTTGAAGGGTCTTTTTTCCTGAAAATGTTTGAGAAGCCTATTCCATCAAAAGTGACCCCCTTTGGAAATTTCAGGCGCAAATTCCGTTACTAGGGGGGGGGGGGGGAGTGGTGGGGAAATCCCAGAAGGGGGTAACCCCAAATCCCGTTTGGGAACTGGGAAGAAAATGATAAAACCCCCCCACTGTCTTCGGCATTACAAAAAATGTTAATGGCCCGGGGTTTAGAGGTCAAGAAATGGGGGGGGGTATCCCCAAGGGTTTTTTGGGTGTTGATGTTTCTTTATGCAAAAAAAAAAATTTTTTTGGTGTAAGTGAGTTGCGGGGGGGAAAATGTTAGGGGGAAACCCCGGGGCGGGTTAAAAAGGGGGGGGAAAAAGGCAACGGGGCCCTCCTTTTTTTTGGCAGGGGTTTCAGGGGGAAATTGTCGGTTTGGGAACAGGGGGGTAACAAAAAGGTTTTTTTTGTGTGTATTTTAACAACATTAATAGAGGGGGGAAAAGTTTTTTTAAAGGGGCTTTTTGTATTTTTCTCGGGGGGCCCCCCTTTTTTTCCTTATTGGGGGAGGGTTTTGGGTTTTTGGGGGAAAAAGGGGGTGTTGAGCCAAGAGGTGGGGGGGCCCTTAGGATTTTGGGATTTCCCCGGGCGGTTGGTGTTTGGGCTTTTATTGGAGGGGGGGGGCGTAGATTTAAAATTTTTTAAAAAGGTTTTTGGCACGTTTAGATAAGTGTACATCACTGTTTTAAAAATTTTTGGGGGGGAGAATTTTGGTTTGGGTTTTCCCCCGGACCAAAGGGCGGCGGCCTTTAAAAAGGGAAAAAGGTTTAAAATTTTTTTCACGGAAATTAAAGGGGGGGATTTTGGGGTTTTGAGGCTTTGGGGTCTTTTTGGGGTTTGGTGGGAGAGGTTGGGGACGGGGGTAGGGGAAACCCAAAAGGGGGATTGGGGGAATTAAGGGCAAAGTTGGCAAAAAAGGGTTTTTACAGTAGGTTAGGGGGGGAAGATGCGTTTTGGGGGGGGCCCCGGGGTACCTTGAGGGCAAAGGGGGGGGGTTTTCGGTGGGGAGGAAGGATGATAAACAGAAATAGAGTGTCTTAAATTTTACAGGATATACAGAACGGGGGAATTTTTTGGGTTGAGGGTGGGGGGGGGATGGGGGGGGGTAGGGGGATTAACCCCCCTTTTTTGGGCCCCTTTTTAAATTTCGGGTTTTTGGGTGAAAGGGGGGCAACGGGGATGTCTTTGGTTGTTGATGAGGATTTTTGGTTTTGGGTACTGGGGACAAAGGCTATTATAAAGAAAGCAGGGGGAACTATGGGATAAATGGTTTCAAAAATGGATTGGTAGAGAGGGGGAAACAGGAGGGGGGGAAACTTTACAAATAGTATTTGGGAACGGGAAAGTTTTTGGGGGGGGAGAATGGCCCCTGGAAAAAATGGGGAGGAGGTTGGGGGGTTCATAGGTGGGAAAATCCCGGGGGTTTGGGGGGGTTTCGGGGTTTTTTTTGATCCTTTGGGGGAAATTTTAAAAAAACGTCCTGGTCCGTTTATACAATGCCATTAAAAAGGGGTGAGGAAAAAAGGGGGGGGGGGTGGGGTTGGGGGGGCTCGTTTTTAAATCCGAAGGGCATACATGGAACTCTGGGGAAAATAGACCCATCACGATTTAGGGGGGATTATAAAAAATTTTTTCAAGAATTTTTTTAAAAAAATGAAAAGGGGGGGTTAAAAAAAAGTGGTTGGGGGGGAAAGGGGGGTATGGGGTTCCTGGAAAAGGGCCCATGAGGGGCGGCCACCCCCCCAATTTAAAAAGGTTTTTTGGGGGGGCACGTCTGGGGAAAGGGGAAAATTTGGGTTGGGTTGGAAAAAACTTTTTAAAGATAGGGGGACTTTATTTCCCAAATTTTTTTTAAAAAAAGGGGGTTTGGGGAAGAAAATAAAATTTTGGGGCTTTCTTTATTTTTTTCAAAACCCGGGTTCAGGGGGAAAAGGGGGGGGTCCCAAAGGGGGGGGGCCCGGGGAGGGGGGTTTTCCCCCCCCCCCGGGGCCCCTTTTTTCCTGTTTTGGGGCCCTTTTTTAGGTTAGTTGGAGGGTGGGGGGGGTTTAGTGGGGTGTGGGGGGGGAAATTTAAGGGTCTTTTTGATACCCCTAATGGTGCGTGTAGGGTGGGGTTTTGGAAAATTTTTTTTAAAAGGGTTTGTTTTTTTTGGGGAAAAACCCGGGTGGTTTTTGGGGGGAAAAAAAAAAAAAATTTTTTAGGTGGGGGCCTGGGGGGGGGGACGTTGGGGAAAAGGGGTTTGGGGGTTTTGGGAAAAAAATAGGCCTTTAAAAATTGGGTAAATTTTTTAGGGGGGAAAAATCTGCAAAAACAATTAGAAAGGTTGGGTTGGAACTAGTGAGGTGGGCAATACTTCAGAGGGGAATTTCATAAACTTTCCTGGTTTATAAGGGTTTTTGGGGAGCAGTTTTTCCCTTCCGGAGGGATATTTCAAAGGGATTTTGAATTTTTTGGTGATTCCTCCTTTGTTAAAAAGTCATGCAAAAAAAGCTAAGGGAATATGGGGCTAATAAGGGACATAAATCTTGATTGTATTTATGTGGGAGGGAAAATCTAGACAAAGGGGAGGTTAAAGGGAGGGGTTTACCAGTAATGAGAGAGGGTTTGAAGGTGGGGGGTGGTAAAAAGATTTTAAAGTTTTGTGGATGTTGGGGATCTATTGGTAGTACAAAACCCCAAGAGGGTAAAGGTTGTAAACCGGATAATATTGGTATGCTGGGAAGGGGGTTTGGAGGGGAGGTTTATCCGGGGTTTTTGGGAAAACCATATATATTGGGTTTGAGATTGGGTTAAACTCGGGGTTTGGGGGAAACTGGGCCTTCCCTTCATGGGATCCTACGTCCAGGGCGTTGTCCTTGGGGTATTTTGGGGTCAAAACTGTGCCGGGGGTTGGGTGGCGGAAAATTATACTTTTTGGGAAAAATTAATAAAAGGGGAGGGAACGGTTTTAAACGTCCTACGACAGGAAGGGGGTGAGGGGTTGTCGATGCTTAGGGGGTTAAGTTTAGAGGTTGGGGTTTTTCGGATGCGGTCAAAAGATCGGGTTTGTTATTTTTCCGATTTTATAAGGGTTTTTTGGGGAGCGGAAAAGGACAGGTTTTGGGCACTGGTGTCGGTTTTTTGAACAAATGTAGAAATCTGAAGTGGGAATTTGAAGGGGGAGACCGGTTTGGGGTATGTTTAACGGTTTTGGATTTTATTAAAGGGTTTTGGAAAATCCATTGTTGGGGAAAGGACCATAGGGGCTGTGGGCGGGCTTGAGGGGGGGGGTGTTTTTTATTTTTATAAGGAAACAGTGAAATGTGCAAGGGGTTTTGGGGTTTGGGCCCAGGATGAGGAAGGGACCCGTAGGTCCGGGGTTTGGTTCTCGGGGTTTTTGACTCAGACTGGGGAGGGTTCCAAAAAGGAACATGCATGGTTTTTTCATTTTGGGGGAACCTTTTGTTATTATGGTAGGTAAACTTTTTTGAGGAGAGCTCTTTATAGTAGATAGAAAGGGAAAGGGGGTTGGATATTCAAATCCGGGGTATTTTTGTCCAAAACTTTGGGGGACAGTGACAACCCATTGTGCCAAAAAAGGTTATATCCTCTGTTTGCTTACTTTTTAGCCTTTGAATTAAAATCAGATTTGAATTGGGAAAAAAGGAGAGATTTAAGTTGTATATCTGATGGATAGAAATAGTATGCAATTGGGGTATGATTCTTTAAATTTTTTTGATTGGTCATTGGGTTAAAAAACTTATTTGGGCCCATGATCTGGGATATTTCTGAGGGTTTAAATTAGGTGTTTTTTTACCTAGTAAGAGGGGGGGAAAATTAAAGGGTCTAATGAGAGAAACCCAAGGTTTTTTTGAAAGATATCAAAAAAAAACCTAGTTTTTTTTTTAGGAAGCCAAAGCAGGGGGTTATCAATTAACCCCCGGGGTGGATCCCCCAAAACAAGGGGCCCGTGGTAAAGAATTGGTTTTGTAGCCTAAAAGTTTAGTGGGGAAGTTTAAACTTAATTTTTGATCCCATTAAACACATGAGAGTCGGACTGGATCCATTCCACAAAGATAATTTTATTGAAAAAAAATGGGTTTTGGGCTTAACTTGATAATATAAAAGAAAAATATTTTTTCCATATTTAAAAAAAACATGGGAAGGTTAACTTTTATTTTAAATGTAAGGGGGGAATTTTCGGGGTATTTTTAATATTAATAAAATTTGTTTAAAAATTTACATTATATTAGGTATCCTTTTTGATTTATTACCTTATTACCGTTTTCAAAAGATGTAAAAATTTAAAAAAAGTTCAACATGTTTAAAAAAACACATTAGATGTTTTTGTTTGGCAGGGATAAAATTTTGTTGGGAAAAATGTTGACTCCCCAAAACAAAAGTTGTGGGGGTTTTCCTGGATTTGCCCGTGGAGCTGCAGGAGGGGGCAGGACTGGGCACGGTTGAGGGGCTCCAGGGGGGGGTCTTGGTTTGTAATTTTATTTAGTGACTTCATGCTTTTAAGATTACATTTTTTAAGTTTTTTTTCCCCTTCGGGTTTGAAACGGGTTTTCATCAATATGAAATTCAAATTTTATCCCTGATGTATTTGGACAGGGATAATAATTATCAATACATTTTGTTCCGTTTAACTCTTTTGTCTATACTTTCTGATTTTTTAATAAAATATAATAATAAAAAAAAAAAAAACCGCAGAACCAGCACGTTCTTCTCCATTTTCCAAAGCAGAACCAGCACCCTTTTTTTCCCAGTGACCGTAGAGAAGCATTCCTTTTTTCCCAATGACCGAGAGACCACACGTTCTTCCACAGGACCGGCAGAGGAAATTGACGCGGGGGGCAACCCCCCATTAACCCCCAAATACCCCGGGGACATTCTGGGGATCCCGTTTATACACCGGGAAAAACCCCAGAATATACTTCTCAGTTAGTTTATACCCCCCCGTATAAAAAACCCAAGTATTTTTGTTAGTTTTTACCCCAGGAAAAAACAAAGAAATATTCTTAGTTAGTTTTACCCCGGTATAAAACAAGAAATACTTTTTAGTCATTTATACCCCCGGGGATAAAAAAAAAATATCTTTCATCTGTTTTTACCCCCCGGTATAAACAGCCCAGAAATATTTCAGTCGTTTATACCCGGTATAAAAAAGGAATATTTTTAGTCTGTTTATACCCCCCGGTAAAAACGCCAAAATTTCCCTTTGTTTTTCCCCGCCTTTTAAAAAATTTATACCCCCCCGGAAAAAAGCCCCCTCAGAATATTGGGCTCCCCGCTTAACCTCCTGTCCAGTTAAATCCAAGATATTGGGGCACCCCCAATTTTTTTTGATTTACGTATCCATGCTCCAACATATCCCCCTTTATCCCTGCTCTAACATAGACGCCCTTTTATCCCTGCTCTAACAAAGGCCCCCCTTTTATCCATGCCCAACAAATCACGCCCCTTTTCCATGATCCAACAAATGCACGCCCTTATCCTGATCCCAAAAAAGTACCCCATATGCCCAACAAAACCCCCCTTTATCCAGATCCAACAAAGTGCACGCCCGATCCATCCAAAGTCCCGCCCTTATCCATGATCCAACAAAGTCCGCCCAAAAATGCTCCCAAAAGGCACGCCTTTGTATCCATGCTCCAAAAAAGTGCACGCCCTTGTATCCATGCTCAACAAAGTGCACGCCCTTGTGTCCATGCTCTAGCAAAGTGCACGTCCTTGTATTCATGCTCCTACAAAGTGCACGTCCTTATATCCATGCTCAAACAAAGTGCACGCCCTTGTATCCATGCTCCAACAAAGTGCACGCCCTTGTATCCATGCTCCAACAAAGTGCACGCCTTTGTATCCATGCTCCAACAAAGTGCACGCCCTTGTATCCATGCTCCAACAAAGTGCACGTCCTTGTATCCATGCTCCAACAAAGTGCACGCCCTTGCATCCATCCTCCAACAAAGTGCACGCCCTTGTATCCATGCTCCAACAAAGTGCACGCCCTTGTACCATGCACAAACATAGTACACGCCCTTGTATACATGCTCCAACAAAGTGCACACCCTTGTATCCATGCTCAAATATTTCTTAAAGTATCAACCCGAGTCCCTCAGAAATTACTTTTCTACAGTGTCATTTCACTAAGATATGCCCCTCGTACTAGGGTAGTATACAACTTCGTATATCAGCATAATCACGCCTTTGTATCCTTTCTCCAACATAGTGCACGCCCTTGTATCCATGCTGTAACAAAGTGCACGCCTTGTATCCATGCTCCAATAAAGTGCACGCCTTTCTATCCATGTTACAACAGGCACGCCTTGATCATGTCAACAAAGCACCTTGTATCCATGCTCCAACAATGACGCCTTGTATCCATGCTCCAACAAAGTACACGCCTTGTATCCATGCTCCAACAAAGTGCACGCCTGTATACATGCTCAACAAAGTGCACGCACTTGTATCCATGTTCCAACAAAGTGCGCCCTTGTATCCATGCTCCAACAAAGTGCACTTGTATCATCTCCAACAAAGTGCATGCACTGCAACCTGTTACTGGGCTTTTGCAACAAAGTCAGTATCCTGGTTCAGTTATCCGACATATTATATAGCTTAAGAGGATTGCAACTGATAGGGTACTAACCAAACAGATATATTTAAAAGGTTTATTAACAAAGTGAGAAAATCTAGGTAGCAAAGTAAATCAAATATAAAGATATTAAGATATCAATTAGGGGGTTAATTAGAGGGGAGTCCTACACTGCTCTATATACAATAAGTCGCTGAAATA
>WNWK01052646.1:0-12122 GCA_009830355.1 Cherax destructor
GGCCGGGGACTGTCCTCAAACTCCTCCTCTCCCCCCCCTTTCTCCTTTTATTGGACTGATGAAGCCACTGTGGGCGAAACGTTTCCTAAAAAAAAGATACCCAAGTTTTCCCTTGTCTAATTTCCCAAACCTATGGCAAATTTTTTTCAACATCCCCTGCAAAGGGGTGGTCCCAAAAAAGGGGAAAAATTGCAAATGTAATCCCTTTTTTTTCAAAGCGGGGGGAAAAAGGTTTAGCTTCGAACTATAACCAATAAACCTAACCTCCATGGGGGGAAAATTTATGGAACCCAATAATAGCCGAGGAATTCAGCCATCTTGAAAAGCATAAATTAATCAATGAATCTCAGCACGGTTTTACAAAGGGCTTTCTGCCAAATTTTTTTTTTCACTAAGGTATTTGAGGGGGAATCATGGTAATGAATATGATTTGTGTATTTTGGACTTCAGTAAGGCTTTTGATAGAGTCCCACATCAGAGACTTTTGGGGGAAAATTTAAAAGGCACGCGGAATAGGAGGGGGGAATTTTTTTTCCTGGATGGGGGCATGGTTGACAAATGGCAGCAGAGATTTTGCAAAAAGGGGGGGGAAAAACAGGGGAAGTGCCCGGTGGTGTTCCACAGGGGTCAGTATTGGGCCCCTTTTGTTCAAATCTCCAAAACGACATAGATGAGAGATAAATAGCGACATAAGCAAGTTTGCCGATGACACCAAAATAGGCCGTCCAATTCATTCAAATGAGAACATTAGAGCACTCCAGGAAGATTTGAATAGACTGATGCAGTGGTCGGAGAAGTGGCAGATGCAGTTTAATATAGATAAATGCAAAGTTCTAAATATTGGACAGGACAATAACCATGCCATATAAACTAAATAATGTAGATCTTAATACTACTGATTGCGAAAAGGATTTAGGAGTTCTGGTTAGCAGTAATCTAAAACCAAGACAGCAGTGCATAGGTTTCGCAATAAAGCGAACAGAATCCTTATTCATATCAAGAAGCATAAATAATAGGAGTCCTCAGATTGTTCTTCAACTCTATATATCCTTGGTTAGGCCTCATCTAGATTATGCTGCACAGTTTTGGTCACCGTATTACAGAATGGATATAAATGCTCTGGAAAAACGTACAAGGAGGATGACTAAGTTGATTCCATGTATCAGAAATCTTCCTATGAGGATAGACTGAGGGCCCTGAATCTGCACTCTCTAGAAAGGCGTAGAATTAGGGGGGATATGATTGAGGTGTATAAATGGAAAACGGAATAAATAAAAGGTGATGTAAATAGCGTGCTAAAAATATCTAAATATTGACAGGACTCATGAGCAATGGCTTTAAGTTGGATAAATTCAGATTCAGGAAGGATGTAGGGAAAGCATTGGTTTGGTAATAGAGTTGTCGATGAGTGGAACAAACTCCAGTACAGTTATAGAGGCTAAAACGTTGTGTAGTTTTAAAAATAGGCTAGATAAATATATGAGTGGGTGCGGGTGGATGTGAGTTGGACCTGACTGTTTGTGCTACTGGTCAGATGCCGTGCTCCTTCCTTAAGTGGATTAACCTGACCTGGCTGGATCGGGCATTGGCTTAAGCCGGTGGGAGACTTGGACCTGCCTCGCATGGGCCAGTAGGCCTGCTGCAGTGTTCCTTCTTTCTTATGTTCTTGAGGAGGCCTACTGCCTGCCACCTTCCCTGGTTATATATTTTTGTTTTTGTTTTTTCTTTTCTTTGTTTTCTTGTTAACTTCGTCACTCTCACTGTATACTACCCCACATTTTGCTTGTTAACCAACCTCTCTTAACTCTTGACCTTTTGACTTTCGTCACTCGCTTTGTACTTCGTATATATATATTTGTACCCGTGTGTGTGTGTGTGTGTGTGTGTGTGTGTGTGTGTACTCACCCTAATTGTACTCACCTAATTGTGGTTGCAGGGTCAAGTCATAGCTCCTGGCCCCCGCCTCTTCCTGCCGCTACTGGGTCACTCTCCCTGCGCCATGAGCTTTATCTCACCTCTTCTTAAAGCTATGTATGGAACCTGCCTCCACTACATGCGCCCCCAAACTATTCCACTTCCCGACCACTCTGTGACTGAAGAAATACTTCCTAACATCTCTGTGATTCATCTGAGTCTTCATCTTCCAACTGTGAAGACGTGTCTAGTGTACACCCTGTGGACTGAGCCAGGATGCCCCCTATTGAGCAACTTTCCAGCAGCTTAAGGAGGAATTGAGGGTAGGGCTAGAGATCGGCGATTGACGGAGGAAAACAAGAGGATTCGTAGTAGTCCTCCTGTTGTGAGTCCTCAGGTCAAGAGGAACCTGGGCAGTGACGGACAGCATGGGGCGAAGTTGAAGATCAAGAAGCGAATGGAAGGTAGTAGACGAAGAAGAAAAGAGACTGCTGTGGAAACTTGAACTCCTTTTCTGTGCTACCAGGCGAATGTGAGTGAGCTACTGGGAACGTCGACGAACTGTACCAAGGAAAGGTAAAAACATTGTTGTTGTTGGGGATAGCCAAGTTAGATATATGGATAGGGCCTTCTGCTTGACGATAGGAGTAGGGAGACAGAGGGTTTGCTCCTGGGGCTGGGATGGAA
The DNA here is from genome assembly GCA_009830355.1 of Cherax destructor. Lineage (NCBI taxonomy): Eukaryota > Metazoa > Arthropoda > Malacostraca > Decapoda > Parastacidae > Cherax > Cherax destructor. The sequence goes on from WNWK01052646.1 coordinate 2,602, forward strand.
GACATTGTTAGCCGGCTTGACAACATCATGCATGGTAATGGGATCAATCCTATTATCTGCCTCAGTGCTGGAGGCAATGATGTATCCAAGCGTAGAAGTGAGGTTTAGTTAGTAGGTATAAGGCGCAATAGACATCATTAGGAAGAAGGGAGGAGCCCTGTTATATGTGGCATTTTGCCAAGAAGGGTGTTGGAAATGAATGGCTGTCCAGAGCGATTTGTATAAATTGCTGGCTGGACAAACACTTAAGAATAATCAGTCCCATTCATTGACAGCTGGATCTCTATGGCGAAATGACATGTATACCAAGGGATGGAGTTCCTTATCCAGGGAAGGTGTAGGATTTCTCCTTTAGCTCAGTTGAAGAATGTTGTTGGGCTTTAAACTAGGATTAGTTAGAGGTATGGGTTTAGGAATGGTAAATAATGAGGGCCAAAATATTGATTCAGGCTTTGATATCATAAATCATAACAATAACAGTAATCGAGTGAACGGGTAATGATGGTAATAGAAATTTGTAAAACAAAAGCTGAAAAAGGTTCTGAAGATACATATCAATGTATTTTTACTAACTGTCGAAGCGAGAAATAAAATTAACAGATTACGTTTGGTAGCATGTGCTGGGAACTTTGATGTCATTGCAATTAACTGAAACATGGTATAATACCAAGTCGGGATATGAATTGCTGGAGTGTCATATTCAGGGGTTTAAGTTGTTCCATGTAGATAGATATAATGGGAAAGGGGTGGAGTTGCATTGCAGTGAAGACGAATGTGAGGACATCCCAGCGAAGACCATTTCTCAAAAGACCGTCGAGAACGTCATGACCAGTCAGGTAAGAACATTGTTTTAGTTGGGGATAGTCAGATTAAGTTTATGGATAGGGATTTTATCTTAAGGATGAATAGGGGCAGAGGGTGTGTTATCCTGGGGCTGGGATGAAGGATATTGTTGCCGTCTGGACGACATCATGGAGGAAATGGGAGCAATCCTATTATCTGTCTCAGTGCTGGAGGCAACGATGTTGGCAGACGTAGGAGTGAGGAGCTGATTAGCAGCTACAGGTCAGCAATAGACATAATTAGGAAGAAGGGTGGGAACCCTGTCATATGTGGTATTTTGCCAAGGAGAGGAGTTGGAAATGAATGGTTGTCCAGGGCAATTGGTGTCAATTGCTGGCTGGACAAATACTGTAAGGAAAATGCAGTAACATTCATTGACAACTGGGACCTCTTCTATGGCAGAAATGACATGTATGCCAGGGATGGGGTTCACATATCCAGGTCTGGGGTAGGGGCACTGGCAACTACAGTGGAGGGAGCTGTTAGGGCTTTAAACTAGAAATAGTTAGTGGTATGGGTTTTTGGGGGAAAACAGAGAAGTCCCAGTGTAGTAATATTATAAGTTCTAGGAGAGCTAGTAATAGGCAGAATAAGGTGGATAGTGGAAAGCTAGTGACACTAGTTGACAAGGACAGTAATAGGTATAGTGGAAAAACAGAGATGAGCAGGAAGGGTAAAGATAAAGGAGGGTTTTTAAATATATATTACGCCAATAGTCGTAGTGCTAGGAATATGATGGACGAGTTGAGATTAGTTGCAAGTACGGGTAATATTGATGTTTTTGCAATAACTGAGACATGGTTTAATATGAAAAATCTGGACTTGCCTGCCGAATGTCACATTCAGGGTTTTAAATTGTTCCAAGTAGACAGAAGTGTCGGGAAGGGGGGTGGGGTGGCACTCTATGTCCGTGATCATTTAAATTGTTGCATAAAAACGGGTATAAAGTCTGAATTAACACATACAGAGTCTGTCTGGATAGAATTTTCTGAGGGGTGTGAAAAATTGATTTTAGGCGTGATTTACCGTCCTCCAAACTTAGATAGGGAACAAGGGAGACTACTTTGGGAGGAAATTGTTAAGGCCACAAGACACGATAACGTAGTAATTCTAGGGGACTTTAACTTTAGTCAGATTGATTGGAATTTCATGACAACTGGTGTTGTGCCAGAGATGTGGAAGATAGCTAATGTAGTTCCTATATTCAAATCAGGGGATAAGTCCATTCCATCAAATTACCGTCCAATAAGCTCTCACGTCTATAGTAGGCAAATTATTAGAATCAATTATAGCTGATATTATCAGAAGTCACCTTGAAGAACATAATTTGATTAATGAATCTCAGCATGGGTTTACGAGAGGTCGTTCCTGCCTGACAAATTTACTGACGTTTTTCAATAAAACATTTGAGGCAGTAGACAGTGATAAAGAATATGATATAGTTTACTTGGATTTCAGTAAGGCCTTCGATAGAGTACCTCACAAGAGACTCTTAAGAAGGTGGCAGCTCATGGTATAGGAGGTAAAGTTCTAGCATGGATAGAGGCATGGCTTACCAATAGAAAGCAGAGAGTTTCCATTAATGGGGTCAAATCTGAATGGGGATTTGTCACTAGTGGCGTTCCACAAGGATCAGTTTTGGGCCCATTGTTGTTCATAATTTTCATTAATGACCTTGATGAAGGAATTGCAAGTGACATGAGTAAATTTGCTGATGATACAAAAATAGGCCGTATAATTCATTCTGAGGAGGATAACAGTGAACTCCAGGAGGATTTGGATAAATTAAAGTCTTGGTCTGAAAAGTGGCAGATGAAGTTCAATGTGGACAAGTGTAAGGTGCTTGTCGTTGGTAATGAAAATATCCCTCGAATTTATAAACTAGGTGAAGTTGAGCTTGATCATACAGAATGTGAAAAGACTTGGGAGTCATGGTAAGCAGAAATCTAAAGCCAAGACAACAGTGCCTAAGTGTGCGCAATAAGGCTAACAGATTACTAGGATTTATTTCAAGAAGTATAAGCAACAGAAGTCCAAAAGTTATTTTACAGCTCTATACATCACTAGTGAGACCTCATTTGGATTATGCAGCTCAGTTTTGGTCTCCTTACTACAGGATGGATATAGATTCATTGGAGAACATACAAAGAAGAATTACTAAAATGATTTACAGTATAAGAAATCTCCCGTATGAAGATAGACTTAGAGCATTGAATCTCCACTCTCTGGAGAGACGTAGAATGAGGAGATATCATCGAGGTGTACAAGTGGATGATGGGCATAAACAAAGGAGATATTAATAAAATACTGAGGATATCGAACCAAGTAAGAACCAGAAATAACGGATTTAAATTGGATAAATTTAGATTTAGAAAGGACATAGGCAAGTACTGGTTTTCGAACAGAGTTGTAGATGCGTGGAACAATCTTCCGAGTAGGGTGATAGAGGCTAGGACCTTGGGTGGCTTTAAAAAGAGATTGGACAAATATATGAGTGGGAGGGCTGGGTTTGATTAGTGTCGTGAGTACAGGAGTAAATTCTTAGGTAGTGGTGGTTTTGATAAGGACCTGCCTTGTATGGGCCAGTAGGCCTTCTGCAGTGTTCCTCCATTCTTATGTTCTTATGTTGAAGCAGTTTGTAACAGAACCTACAAGGGGAAATAACCTACTTGACTTGGTTCTGGCAAGCAAGGAAACCCTTGTTAATAATTTAGAAATTACAGAGGAACTCGGCTCAAGCGACCACAAGTCAATTACCTTTAGCATTGAATGGATGTATGATAGTAGGGATAATTCAGTAATGGTCCCAAATTTTCGCTTAGCAGATTATAATGGACTTAGAAACACTTATCAACTGTGGACTGGGGTGAAGAAGAGGTATCAATATGACAGTTTTCTTAACACTATACAGGCTGCCCAAAGAACATTTATCCCGTATAAAGAAATTAGATCAAGTAGAAATGACCCAAAATGGATGAATAATAGGCTCAAATATCTTTAGGGCAGAAGAAAGAATTTATAGGCGCATAAAAAGAGGTGAGGGTCATCTTATAAATCAGTATACTGACATTAAGGGGGACGTTAAAAGGAATAAGAAAAGCTAAACGGGACTATGAAATTATAGTTGCTAGGGATTCAAAAACTAACCCAAAAAGTTTTTTCCAGGTTTATAGAACAAAGTTAGGGATAAGATAGGTCCCCTTAAAAATAACTTGGGCATCTTACTGACATGGAGAATGATATGTGCTCTATTTTTAATAATTATTTTCTCGGTTTTCACACAGGAAGACATTAATATTATCCCAGTAATTTTACAGAGGCCCAGAAGATAAATTATGTAATATCACAGTCACTAGCGAAATGGTTATGAAACAGCTGGACCGACTGAAACAAAATAAATCGCTGGTCCTGATGAGCTTTTGCAAGGGTTCTTAAGGAATGCAAATGGAACTCTGTGAACCAATATCTAACATTTTTAATTTATCTCTTCAAACAGGTGTAGTGTCTGATATGTGGAAGATGGCTAATGTAATTCCTATTTTTAAAGCAGGGGACAAGTCACTACCGTCAAACTACCCTAATAAGCCTGACCTCAATTGTAGGCAAATTACTAGAGTCAATTATAGCTGATATTATTAGAAGCCATCTAGATAACCATAATTTGATTAATGATACCAGCATGGATTCACGAGGGCCGTTCCTGCCTATCTAATTTATTAACCTTCTTCAGTAAAGCTTTTGAGGCTGTTGATCACGATAAAGAATTCGATATTGTTTATTTAGACTTTAGTAAGGCTTTTGATAGAGTACCGCACCAGAGACTGTTAAAGAAAGTGGCAGCTCATGGCATTGGGGGAAAAGTGCTGTCATGGATCGAGTCATGGCTCACCAATAGGAAGCAGAGAGTGTGCATAAATGGGGTTAAATCCGAATGGGGACTTGTAACAAGTGGTGTTCCACAGGGATCAGTCTTAGGCCCATTGTTATTTATAATATATCAATGACCTTGATGAGGGAATTACTAGTGATATGAGCAAATTCGCCGACGACACGAAGATAGGTAGGATAATTGATTCAAACATAGATGTCATAGAACTTCAGGAAGATTTAGACAAACTTAATTCGTGGTCAGAAAAGTGGCAGATGCAGTTCAATGTAGATAAATGCATCTGAAGCTCGGGAGTGTCCATAACCCAAGCACTTATAAGTTAAATAACGTAGAACTTAGCCATACAGATTGCGAGAAGGACTTGGGGGTGATGGTAAGCAGCAACTTTAAACCAAGACAGCAATGCCTAAGCGTACGTAATAAGGCAAATAGATTACTGGGATTTATATCAAAAAGTGTTAGCAACAGAAGTCCAGAGGTTATATTACAGCTTTTACATCATTAGTAAGGCCTCACCTAGATTCGCAGCTCAGTTTTGGTCTCCATATTACAGAATGGACATAAATTTGTTAGAAAACATTCAGCGTAGAATGACTAAATTAATACATAGCATTAGAAATCTTACTTACGAAGAAAGATTGAAGACCCTTAAATTACATTCACTTGTAAGACGTAGAATGAGGGAGACATGATCGAGGTATACAAGTGGAAAATGGGTATTAACAAAGGGATATAAATAAGGTCTTGAGGGTATCTCTCAAGAGAGAACCCAATAATGGATTCAAGTTAGATAAGTTTAGATTTAGAAAGGATATAGGAAAGTATTGGTTTGGAAATAGGGTAGTTGATGAGTGGAACAGTCTGCCTAGTAGGGTTATTGAAGCTAAGACCTTGGGTAGTTTTAAATTTAGGTTGGATAAATTCATGAGTGAGAGGGTTGGATTTGAGTGGGAATTGCACATGAGTAAATAAAATTATAAGAACATAAGAAACATAAGAAAGGAGGAACACTGCAGCAGGCCTGTTGGCCCATACTAGGCAGGTCCTTCACAATCCGTCCCACCAACAGAACATTTGCTCAACCCAATTTTCAATGCTACTCAAGAAACAAGCTTTGACAATTCTACCCACTCATGCGCGAGTCCCACTCAAATCCAACCCCTCTCACTCATGAATTTATCCAACCTAAATTTGAAACTACCCAAGGTCCTAGCTTCAATAACCCTACTAGGCAGACTGTTCCACTCATCAACTACCTATTTCCAAACCAATACTTTCCTATATCCTTTCTAAATCTAAACTTATCTAACTTGAATCCATTATTGCGGTTCTCTCTTGGGAGAGATATCCTCAAGACCTTATTTATATCCCTTTGTTAATACCATTTCCACTTGTATACCTCGATCATGTCTCCCTCATTCTACGTCTTACAAGTGAATGTAATTTTAGGGTCTTCAATCTTTCTTCGTAAGGAAGATTTCTAATGCTATGTATTAATTTAGTCATTCTACGCTGAATGTTTTCTAACAATTTATGTCCATTCTGTAATATGGAGACCAGAACTGAGCTGCGTAATCTAGGTGAGGCCTTACTAATGATGTATAAAGCTGTAATATAACCTCTGGACTTCTGTTGCTAACACTTCTTGATATAAATCCCAGTAATCTATTTTCCTTATTACGTACGCTTAGGCATTGCTGTCTTGGTTTAAGGTTGCTGCTTACCATCACCCCCAAGTCCTTCTCGCAATCTGTATGGCTAAGTTCTACGTTATTTAACTTATAAGTGCTTGGGTTATGGACACTCCCGAGCTTCAGAACCTTGCATTTATCTACATTGAACTGCATCAGCCACTTTTCTGACCACGAATTAAGTTTGTCTAAATCTTCCTGAAGTTCTATGACATCTATGTTTGAATCAATTATCCTACCTATCTTCGTGTCGTCGGCGAATTTGCTCATATCACTAGTAATTCCTTCATCAAGGTCATTGATATATATTATAAATAACAATGGGCCTAAGACTGATCCCTGTGGAACACCACTTGTTACAAGTCCCCATTCGGATTTAACCCCATTTATGCACACTCTCTGCTTTCTATTGGTGAGCCATGACTCGATCCATGACAGCACTTTTCCCCCAATGCCATGAGCTGCCACTTTCTTTAACATGCTGGGTATCATTAATCAAATTATGGTTATAAGAACATAAGAACATAAGAAAGGAGGAACACTGCAGCAGGCCTGTTGGCCCATACTAGGCAGGTCCTTCACAATCCATCCCACTAACAGAATAATTGCCCAACCTAATTTTCAATTCTACCCAAGAAATAAGCTTTGAAGATTCTATTAACTCAAGTGCGAGTCCCACTCAAATCCAACCCCTCTCACTCATGAATTTATCCAACCTAAATTTGAAACTACCCAAGGTCCTAGCTTCAATGACCCTACTAGGCAGACTGTTCCACTCATCAACTACCCTATTTCCATAAGAACATAAGAAAGGAGGAACACTGCAGCAGGCCTGTTGGCCCATACTAGGCAGGTCTTTACAATCCATCCCACTAACAGAATATTTGCTCAACCCAATTTTCAAAGCTACCCAAGAAATAAGCTTTGACAATTCTACCCACTCATGCGCGAGTCCCACTCAAATCCAACCCCTCTCACTCATAAGAACATAAGAACATAAGAATGGAGGAACACTGCAGAAGGCCTACTGGCCCATACAAGGCAGGTCCTTATCAAAACCACCACTACCTAAGAATTTATTCCCGTACTCACGACACAAATCAAACCCAGCCCCTCCCACTCATATATTTGTCCAATCTCTTTTTAAAGCCACCCAAGGTCCTAGCCTCTATCACAGTACTCGGAAGATTGTTCCACGCATCTACAACTCTGTTCGAAAACCAGTACTTGCCTATGTCCTTTCTAAATCTAAATTTATCCAATTTAAATCCGTTATTTCTGGTTCTTACTTGGTTCGATATCCTCAGTATTTTATTAATATCTCCTTTGTTTATGCCTATCATCCACTTGTACACCTCGATGATATCTCCCTCATTCTACGTCTCTCCAGAGAGTGGAGATTCAACGCTCTAAGTCTATCTTCATACGGAGATTTCTTATACTGTAAATCATTTTAGTCATTCTTCTTTGTATGTTCTCCAATGAATCTATATCCATCCTGTAGTAAGGAGACCAAAACTGAGCTGCATAATCCAAATGAGGTCTCACTAGTGATGTGTAGAGCTGTAAAATAACTTTTGGACTTCTGTTGCTTATACTTCTTGAAATAAATCCTAGTAATCTGTTAGCCTTATTGCGCACACTTAGGCACTGTTGTCTTGGCTTTAGATTTCTGCTTACCATGACTCCCAAGTCTTTTTCACATTCTGTATGATCAAGCTCAACTTCACCTAGTTTATAAATTCGAGGGATATTTTCATTACCAACGACAAGCACCTTACACTTGTCCACATTGAACTTCATCTGCCACTTTTCAGACCAAGACATTAATTTATCCAAATCCTCCTGGAGGTCACTGTTATCCTCCTCAGAATGAATTATACGGCCTATTTTTGTATCATCAGCAAATTTACTCATGTCACTTGCAATTCCTTCATCATGAATTTATCCAACCTAAATTTGAAACTACCCAAGGTCCTAGCTTCAATAACCCTACTAGGCAGACTGTTCCACTCATCAACTACCCTATTTCCAAACCAATACTTTCCTATATCCTTTCTAAATCTAAACTTATCTAACTTGAATCCATTATTGCGGGTTCTCTCTTGGAGAGATATCCTCAAGACCTTATTTATATCCCCTTTGTTAATACCCATTTTCCACTTGTATACCTCGATCATGTCTCCCCTCATTCTACGTCTTACAAGTGAATGTAATTTTAGGGTCTTCAATCTTTCTTCGTAAGGAAGATTTCTAATGCTATGTATTAATTTAGTCATTCTACGCTGAATGTTTTCTAACGAATTTATGTCCATTCTGTAATATGGAGACCAGAACTGAGCTGCGTAATCTAGGTGAGGCCTTACTAATGATGTATAAAGCTGTAATATAACCTCTGGACTTCTGTTGCTAACACTTCTTGATATAAATCCCAGTAATCTATTTGCCTTATTACGTACGCTTAGGCATTGCTGTCTTGGTTTAAGGTTGCTGCTTACCATCACCCCCAAGTCCTTCTCGCAATCTGTATGGCTAAGTTCTACGTTATTTAACTTATAAGTGCTTGGGTTATGGACACTCCCGAGCTTCAGAACCTTGCATTTATCTACATTGAACTGCATCTGCCACTTTTCTGACCACGAATTAAATTTGTCTAAATCTTCCTGAAGTTCTATGACATCTATGTTTGAATCAATTATCCTACCTATCTTCGTGTCGTCGGCGAATTTGCTCATATCACTAGTAATTCCCTCATCAAGGTCATTGATATATATTATAAATAACAATGGGCCTAAGACTGATCCCTGTGGAACACCACTTGTTACAAGTCCCCATTCGGATTTAACCCCATTTATGCACACTCTCTGCTTCCTATTGGTGAGCCTGACTCGATCCATGACAGCACTTTTCCCCCAATGCCATGAGCTGCCACTTTCTTTAACAGTCTCTGGTGGGTACTCTATCAAAGCCTTAAAAGTCTAAATAAACAATATCGAATTCTTTATCGTGATCTAAACTTATCCAATTTGAATCCATTATTGCGGGTCTCTCTTGGAGAGATATCCTCAAGACCTTATTTATATCCCCCTTATTAATAC
>WNWK01052647.1:0-12121 GCA_009830355.1 Cherax destructor
AAAAGATTGTTTTATATTTTTTAAGGGGTTTTTTTTTAAAAATTTAAATAATTAAAAATATTCAAAAAGCATAAAACTGAGTTTATTGCTTTTTTTTGACGTTTAAGGTTTTCGGATTTTCTAAAAACTTTTTTTTTTAGAAAAATATACCTATGAGTAAGTTTAAAGAAAATCATAAAATTTGTTATTTTTCCCATAAATTTCAATTGCAGAAAATTTATTTAAAAGGAAAAAATCTGATTTTAGCAAAAAATGATTTTCAAAAAAGCTTTAAACCGCTCTAAAACGTCGAAATATGCAATAAAATACGTTTTAGCACATTTTTCTGATTTTTTAATGTTTCATGTATTTTTCGAAAATAATAAAAAATATTCTATAAAATATTTTTTTTATAATTTTTATTGGGATTTTTAAAATGTGTAAATAATTAATAAATTTAAAAAATGCTAAAAACTTGTTTTTTGTTTTTTTAAGATTTAAGGTTTTTTAGATTTTCTGAAAACTTTTTTTTTAGATAAAATATACCTATGAGTAAGCCCCCAAAAGAAAATCAAAAATTTTTTGCATTTTCCCATAAATTTCAATTGCAGTAGAAATTTATTTAAAAGGGAAAATCTAAGTATTTTAGCTAAAAATGAGTTTTGCCAGAAAAGCACTCAAGCACTCTAAAACATCGAAATATGCAATAAAATACGATTTTAGCACATTTTTCTGAGCTTTTTAATGTTTCATGTATTTTTCGAAAATAATATGAATGAAAAAGTTGGATGTCCTGGCCCTAAGCGAAACAAAGCTGAAGGGGGTAGGCGAGTTTCAGTGGGGAGAAATAAATGGATTAAGTCAGGAGTATCTGAGAGAGTTAGAGCTAAGGAAGGGGTAGCAATAATGTTGAAGGATCCAGTTATGGAAGGAAAAGAGGGAATATAAATGTTAATTCAAGGATTATGTGGATTAAAATAAGGGTGATGCAAAAGTGGGTCATAAAGGTATGCACCTGAGAAGAGAGGAGTGTAGAGAGAGAGAGATTTGGGAGATGTTAAGCGAATGTATAGGAACTTTTGAACCAAATGAGAGTAATTGTGGTAGGGGACCAAATGCTAAAGTGGGAGAAACATGCAGAGAGGGTGTAGTAGGTAAGTTTGGGGTGCCAGGTGTAAATGATAATGGGAGCCCTTGATTGAACTTTATAGAAAGGGGTTTAGTTATAGGTAATACATATTTTAAGAAAAAGAGATAAATAAGTATACAAGATATGATGTAGGGCGTAATGACAGTAGTTTGTTGGACTATGTATTGGTAGATAAAAGACTGTTGAGTAGACTTCAGGATGTACATGTTTATAGAGGGGCTACAGAATTCAGATCACTTTTTAGTTATAGCTACAGTGGGAGTAAAAGGTAGATGGGATACAAGGAAAATAGAATCAGTAAGTAAAAGAGAGGTGAAGGTTTATAAACTAAAAGAGGAGGCAGTTAGGGTAAGATATAAACAACTATTGGAGGATAGATGGGCTAGTGAGAGTGTAGGCAATGGGGTAGAAAATGTATGGGGTAGATTTAAAATGTAGTGTTAGAGTGTTCAGCAGAAGTTTGTGGTTACAGGCGAGTGGGTGCGGGAGGGAAGAGGAGCGATTGGTGGAATGATGATGTAAAGAGAGTAGGGGAGAAAAAGTTAGCATATGAGAGGTTTTACAAAGTAGAAGTGATGCAAGGAGGGAAGAGTATATGGAGAGAAAAAGAGAAGTTAAAAGAGGGTGAAGCAATGTAAAAGAGAGCAGATGAGAGAGTGGGTGAGATGTTATCAGCAAATTTTGTTGAAAATAAGAAAAAGTTTTGGAATGAGATTAATAAGTTGAGGAAGCCCTAGGAGAACAAATGGATTTGACAGTTAAAAATAGGAGAGGAGAGTTATTAAATGGAGAGTTAGAGGTATCGGGAAGATGGAGAGAATATTTTGAGGATTTGTTAAATGTTGATGAAGACAGGGAAGCTGTGATTTTGTGTAGGGCAAGGAGGAATAACATCTTGTAGGAGTGTGGAAGAGCCAGTTGTGGGTGTGGAAGTTCGTGAGGCAGTGGGTAGAATGAAAGGGTAAGGCAGCTGGGATTGATGGGATAAAGATAGAAATGTTAAAAGCAGGTGGGGATATAATTTTGGAGTGGTTGGTGCATTATTTAATAAATGTATGGAAGAGGGTAAGGTACCTAGGGATTAGCAGAGAGCGTGTATTGTTCCTTTGTATAAAGGCAAAGGGGGCAAAAGAGAGTGCAAAAATTATAGGGGAATAAGTCTGTTGAGTGTACCTGGTAAAGTGTATGGTAGAGTTATTATTGAAAGAATTAAGAGTAAAACAGAAAGCAGGATAGCAGATGAACAAGGGGGCTTTAGGAAAGGTAGGGGGGGTGTAGACCAAGTGTTTACAGTGAAACATATAGGTGAACAGTATTTGGATAAGGGAAAGATGTTTTTGTGGCATTTATGGATTTGGAAAAGGCGTATGATAGGGTAGATAGGGGGCAATGTGGCAGATGTTGCAGGTGTATGGAATAGGAGGAAGGTTACTGAAAGCAGTGAAGAGTTTTTATGAGGATAGTGAGGCTCAGGTTAGAGTGTGTAGGAGGGAAGGGGACTATTTCCCAGTAAAAGTGGGCCTTAGACAAGGATGTGTGATGTCACCGTGGTTGTTCAATATATTTATAGACGGGGTTGTAAGAGAAGTGAATGCGAGGGTCTTGGCAAGAGGTGTTGGGCTAAAAGATAAAGAAGCAAATACAAAGGGGAGTTGTCACAGTAGCTTTTTGCTGATGACACTGTGTTTTGGGAGATTCCCGAAGAGAAGCTGCAGAGGTTGGTGGATGAATTTGGTAGGGTGTAAAAGAAGAAAATTGAAAGTGAATATAGGAAAGAGTAAGGTGATGAGGATAACAAAAAGAATAGGTGACGAAAGATTGATATCAGATTGGAGGGGGAGAGTATGGAGGAGGTGAATGTATTCAGATATTTGGGAGTGGACATGTCGGCGGATGGGTCTATGAAGGATGAGGTGAATCATAGAATTGATGAGGGGAAAAGGGTGAGTGGAGCACTTCGGAGTCTGTGGAGACAAAGAACCTTGTCCATGGAAGTAAAGAGGGGGAAAGTATGAGAGTATAGTTATACCAACGCTCTTATATGGGTGTGAAGCATGGGTGATGAATGTTGCAACGAGGAGAAGGCTGGAGGCAGTGGAGATGTCATGTCTGAGGTCAATGTGTGGTGTGAATATAATGCAGAGAATTCGGAGTTTGGAAATTAGGGGGAGGTGCGGATTACCAAAACGATTGTCCAGAGAGCTGAGGAGGGGTTGTTGAGGTGGTTTGGACATGTAGAGAGAATGGAACGAGACAGAGTGACTTCGAGAGTGTATAAATCTGTAGTGGAGGGAAGGCGGGGTAGGGGTCGGCCTAGAAAGGTTGGAGGGAGGGGTAAAGGAAGTTTTGTGTGCGAGGGCTTGGACTTCCAGCAAGCATGTGTGAGCGTATTTGATAGGAGTGAATGGAGGCATATGGTTTTTAATACTTGACGTGCTGTTGGAGTGTGAGCAAAGTAACATTTATGAAGGATTCAGGAAACCGGCAGGCCGGACTTGAGTTCTGAGATGGGAAGTAACAGTGCGGATTCTTAAGGAGGGTGTTAATGTTAGTTTATAACTGTAGTGCAGAAAGCACCTCAGCTAAAACGTAGGAGTAATATGATGAAATCATTTTCGCCATTTGCCTTGTGGAATTTGCATGTTTATATGAAAAAATATGAAATATTCTATAAAAATAATGATTTTACTAGATTTTTAATAGGATTTTTAAAAATATGTAAATAATTTATAAATATTCAAAAATGCTATAAAACGTTATTTTATTGCATTTTTGACGATTCAAGGCATTTTCAAGGATTTTCTGAAAAACTATTTTTTAGATAAAATATACCTATAAGTAAGCTTCCTAAAAGAAAATCATAAATTTTGCTTACTTTTCCCATAAATTTCAATTGCAGTAGAAATTCTATTTAAAAGTGTGAAAATCTAAGTATTTTAGCTGAAAAATGAGTTTTGCCAGAAAAGCACTCAAACCGCTCTAAAACGTCGAAATATGCAATAAAATACGATTTTAGCACATTTTTCTGAGCTTTTTAATGTTTCATGTATTTTTCGAAAATAATATGAAATATTCTATAAAAATAATGATTTTTATAGATTTTTAATGGGATTTTTTAAAAATATGTAAATAATTAATAAATATTTAAAAATGCTATAAAACTTGATTTTATTGCATTTTTTGACGATTTAAGGCATTTTCAAGGATTTTCTGAAAAACTATTTTTAGATAAAATATACCTATGAGTAAGCTTCCTAAAAGAAAATCATAAAATTTTGCTTACTTTTCCCATAAATTTCAATTGCAGGAGAAATTATATTTAAAAGTGTGAAAATCTAAGTATTTTAGCTAAAAAATGAGTTTTGCCAGAAAAGCACTCAAACCGCTCTAAAACGTCGAAATATGCAATAAAATACGATTTTAGCACATTTTTCTGAGCTTTTTAATGTTTCATGTATTTTTCGAAAATAATATGAAATATTCTATAAAAATATTGATTTTTATAGATTTTTAATGGGATTTTTAAAAATATGTAAATAATTAATAAATATTCAAAAATGCTATAAAACTTGATTTTATTGCATTTTTTGACGATTCAAGGCATTTTCAAGGATTTTCTGAAAAACTATTTTTTTAGATAAAATATACCTATGAGTAAGCTTCTAAAAGAAAATCATAAAATTTTGCTTACTTTTCCCATAAATTTCAATTGCAGTAGAAATTCTATTTAAAAGTGTGAAAATCTAAGTATTTTAGCTAAAAATGAGTTTTGCCAGAAAAGCACTAAACCGCTCTAAAACGTCGAAATATGCAATAAAATACGATTTTAGCACATTTTTCTGAGCTTTTTAATGTTTCATATATTTTTCGAAAATAATGTGAAATATTCTATAAAAATAATGATTTTTATAGATTTTTAATGGGATTTTTAAAAATATGTAAATAATTTTAAATATTAAAAAGCTATAAAACGTTATTTTATTGCATTTTTTTGACTATTCAAGGCATTTTCAAGGATTTTCTGAAAAACTATTTTTTTAAGATAAAATATACCTATAAGTAAGCTTCCTAAAAGAAAATCATAAAATTTTGCTTACTTTTCCCATAAATTTCAATTGCAGTAGAAATTCTATTTAAAAGTGTGAAAATCTAAGTATTTTAGCTAAAAAATGAGTTTTGCCAGAAAAGCACTCAAAGCACTCTAAAACATCGAAATATGCAATAAAATACGATTTTAGCACATTTTTCTGAGCTTTTTAATGTTTCATGTATTTTTCGAAAATAATATGAAATATTCTATAAAAATATTGATTTTTATAGATTTTTAATGGGATTTTTTAAAAATATGTAAATATAATGTTTAAATTTTCAAAAAGCTATAAAACTTATTTTATTGCATTTTTGAAGATTTAAGGCATTTTCAAAGATTTTCTGAAAACTATTTTTAGATAAAATATACCTATAAGTAAGCTTCCTAAAGAAAATCATAAATTTTGCTTACTTTCCATAAATTTCAATTGCAGTAGAAATTCTATTTAAAGTGTGAAAATCTAAGTATTTTAGCTAAAATGAGTTTTGCAGAAAGCACTCAAACCTCTAAAACGTCGAAATATGCAATAAATACGATTTTACAATTTTCTGAGCTTTTAATGTTTCATGTATTTTCGAAAATATTGAAATATTCTATAAAATATGATTTTTATAGATTTTTAATGGGATTTTTAAAATATGTAAATAATTATAAATATTAAAAGCTATAAAACTTATTTATTGCATTTTGACGATTCAAGGCATTTTCAAGTTTTCTGAAAAACTATTTTTAGATAAAATATACCTATAAGTAAGCTTCTAAAGAAAATCATAAATTTGCTTACTTTTCCATAAATTTCAATTGCAGTGAAATTCTATTTAAAAGTGTGAAAATCTAAGTATTTTAGCTGAAAAATGAGTTTGCGAAACACTAAACGCTCTAAAACTCAAATATGCAATAAAATACGATTTTAGCACATTTTCTGAGCTTTAATGTTTCATTTTTTCGAAAATAATATGAAATATTCTTAAAAATATGATTTTATAGATTTTTAATGGGATTTTTAAAAATGTAAATATTATAATATTCAAAATGCTATAAAACTGTTTTATTCATTTTTGAGATTTAAGCATTTTCAAGTTTTTGAAAACTATTTTTAGATAAAATATACCTATGACTTAAGAAATTAAAAATATTGATTTTATAGATTTTAATGGGATTTTAAAAATATGTAAATAATTATAAATATTCAAAATGCTATAAAACTTATTTATTGCATTTTGACGATTCAAGGCATTTCAAGTTTTCGAAAACTATTTGAAATATATATAAGTATTTAAAGAAATCATAATTTGCTTCTTTTCCATAAATTTAATTGGGAAATTTATTTAAAGTGGAAAATCTAAGTATTTAGCTAAAAATGAGTTTCAGAAAAGCACTAAACGCTCTAAAACGTCAAATATCAATAAAATACGATTTTCACATTTTCAGCTTTTAATGTTTCATGTATTTTGAAAATAATATGAAATATTCTAAAAAATATTGATTTTATAGATTTTAATGGGATTTTTAAAATATGTAAATAATTTATAAAATTCAAAATGCTATAAACTTATTATTGCATTTTGACGATTCAACATTTCAAGGATTTTCTGTAGAAAAACTATTGTTTAAAAAAAATCTAAATTTGTTACTTTTCCAAATTTCAATTGCGTAGAATTCTATTTAAAGTGAAATCTAAGTATTTAGTAAAATGAGTTTGCGAAAACTAAACCCTCTAAAACGTCGAAATATGCAATAAAATGTTTATTTTCAGCTTAATGTTTCATGTATTTTCGAAATATATAAATATTCTATAAAAATATTGTTTTATAGATTTTAATGGATTTTTAAAATATGTAAATAATTATAATTAAAATGCTATAAAACTATTTATTATTTTGACGAAACAAGGTTTCTGAACTATTTTTAATAAATAGTATTTTCGAAAATAATATGAAATATTCTATAAAAATATTGATTTTTATAGATTTTTAATGGGATTTTTAAAAATTGTAAATAATTATAAATATTCAAAAGCTATAAAACTTGATTTTATTGCATTTTTGACGATTAGGCATTTTCAAGATTTTCTGAAAACTATTTTTTAGATAAAATATACCTATGAGTAAGCTTCCTAAAGAAAATCATAAAATTTTGCTTACTTTTCCATAAATTTCAATTGAGGAGAATTCTATTTAAAAGTGTAATCTAAGTATTTTAGCTAAAATGAGTTTTGCCAGAAAAGCACTCAAACCGCTCTAAAACGTCGAAATATGCAATAAATACATTTAGCACATTTTCTGAGCTTTTAATGTTTCATGTATTTTCGAAATAATTGAAATATTCTATAAAAATTGATTTTAAGATTTTAATGGGATTTTTAAAAATATGTAAATGAATTATAAATATTCAAAAAGTATAAAATTATTTATTCATTTTTGACGATTAAGCATTTTCAAGGATTTTCTGAAAAATTTTTTTAGATAAAATATACCTATGAGTAAGTTTAAAGAAAATCATAAATTTTGCTTACTTTTCCCATAAATTTCAATTGCAGAAATTCTATTTAAAAGTGTGAAAATCTAAGTATTTTAGCTGAAAAATGAGTTTGCAAAGCACTCAAACGCTCTAAAACGTCGAAATATAATAAAATAGATTTTAGCACATTTTCTGAGCTTTTAATGTTTAATGTATTTTCGAAAATAATATGAAATATTCTATAAAAATATGATTTTATAGATTTTAATGATTTTTAAAATATGTAAATAATTATAAATATTAAAAGCTATAAAACTATTTTATTTTTTGAATTAGCTTTTAAGAAAAATTTTGAAAAAATCTATGTAATTCAAAAATCATAATTTCTTACTTTTCCATAAATTTAATTCAAAATTATTTAAAATAAAATCATTACTAAATGAGTTTGAGAAAAGACAAACTCTAAACTAAATATAAAATACATTTTAGCACATTTTCTAGCTTTAATTTCAGTATTTCAAAAAATTAAATATTCTATAAATGATTTTTATAGATTTTAATGGGATTTTTAAATAATATACAAATTAAACATTTTCATGGATTTACTCAGATTTTCAAATATTTTTTAGATAAAATATACTATAGGCTTAAGAAATCATAATTTCCCCTATTTCTGAAAATTTAAATTGCAGTTTTCAAAATGAGTTTTGCCAGAAAAGCACTCAAAACGCTTAAAACGTCAAATATGCAATAAAATAGATTTTGCACATTTTTTGAGTTTTAATGTTTATGTATTTTTCGAAAATATGAAATATTCTATAAAAATAATGATTTTTATAGATTTTAATGGATTTTAAAAATGAAATAATTATAATATTCAAAATGCTATAAAACTTATTTTATTGCATTTTGACGATTAAGGCATTTTCAAGGATTTTCTATGCATTTTTGACGTTTAAGGCATTTCAAGATTTCTAATTTTAGAAAAACTATAGAATTTTAAAAATCATAATTCTATTTTCATTTCATTGGGAAATTCTTTAAGTTGAAAATCTAGTATTTTAGCTGAAATGAGTTTTGCAGAAAGCACTCAAACCTCTAAAATAGAAATATCAATAATGATTTTAGCAATTTTCTGAGCTTTAATGTTTCATGTATTTTTCAATAATAAAATATTCTATAAAAAATTGATTTTATAGATTTTTAATGGATTTTAAAAATATGTAAATAATTAATAATATTCAAAAGCTATAAATTTATTGCATTTTGACGATTCAAGGCATTTTCAAGGATTTTCTGAAAAACTATTTTTAGATAAAATATACCTATAAGTAACTTCCTAAAAGAAAATCATAAATTTTGCTTACTTTTCCATAAATTTCAATTGCAGAGAAATTCTATTTAAAAGTGTGAAAATCTAAGTATTTTAGCTGAAAAATGAGTTTTGCAGAAAAGCACTCAAACCGCTCTAAAACGTCGAAATATGCAATAAAATACGATTTTAGCACATTTTTCTGAGCTTTTTAATGTTTCATGTATTTTTCGAAAATAATATGAAATATTCTATAAAAATAATGATTTTTATAGATTTAATGGGATTTTTAAAAATATGTAAATAATTTATAATATTCAAAAATGCTATAAAACGTTATTTTATTGCATTTTTGACATTTAAGGCATTTTCAAGGATTTTCTGAAAAACTATTTTTTTAGATAAAATATACCTATGAGTAAGCTTCCTAAAAGAAAATCATAAAATTTTGCTACTTTTCCCATAAATTTCAATTGCAGTAGAAATTCTATTTAAAAGTGTGAAAATCTAAGTATTTTAGCTAAAAATGAGTTTTGCCAGAAAACCTCAAACCGCTCTAAAACGTCGAAATATGCAATAAAATACGATTTAACATTTTCTAGCTTTTTATGTTTCATGTATTTTTCGAAAATAATATGAAATATTCTATAAAATAATGATTTTATAGATTTTTAATGGGATTTTTTAAAAATATGTAAATAATTAATAAATATTCAAAAGCTATAAAACTTGATTTTATTGCATTTTGACGATTAAGGCATTTTCAAGTTTTCGAAAAACTATTTTTAGATAAATATACCTATAGTAAGCTTCCTAAAGAAAATCATAAAATTTTGCTTACTTTTCCCATAAATTTAATTGCAGTAGAAATTCTATTTAAAGTGTGAAAATCTAAGTATTTTAGCTAAAATGAGTTTTGCCAAAAGCACTCAAACCGCTCTAAAACGTCGAAATATGCAATAAAATACGATTTTAGCACATTTTCTGAGCTTTTAATGTTTCATTATTTTTCGAAAATAATGAAATATTCTATAAAATTGATTTTTATAGATTTTAATGGGATTTTTAAAATTGTAAATAATTAATAAATATTCAAAAATGCTATAAAACTTGATTTTTGCATTTTGAGATTTAAGGCATTTTCAAGGATTTTCTGAAAACTATTTTTAGATAAAATATACCTATGAGTAAGCTTCCTAAAAATCATAAAATTTTGCTTACTTTTCCCATAAATTTCAATTGCAGTAGAAATTCTATAATAAAAAGTTTTTGCTAGAAAAGCACTCAAACCGCTCTAAAACTCGAAATATGCAATAAAATACTTTTAGCACATTTTCTAGCTTTTAATGTTTCATGTATTTTTCGAAAATAATATGAAATATTCTATAAAAATATTGATTTTTATAGATTTTTAATGGGATTTTTTTAAAAATATGTAAATAATTTATAAATATTCAAAAATGCTATAAAACGTTATTTTATTGCATTTTTTGACGATTCAAGGCATTTTCAAGGATTTTCTGAAAAACTATTTTTTTAGATAAAATATACCTATAAGTAAGCTTCCTAAAAGAAAATCATAAAAATTTTTCTTACTTTTCCCATAAATTTCAATTGCAGTAGAAATTCTATTTAAAAGTGTGAAAATCTAAGTATTTTAGCTGAAAAATGAGTTTTGCCAGAAAAGCACTCAAACCGCTCTAAAACGTCGAAATATGCAATAAAATACGATTTTAGCACATTTTCTGAGCTTTTTAATGTTTCATGTATTTTTCGAAAATAATATGAAATATTCTATAAAAATAATTTATTTTTATAGATTTTTTAAAGGGATTTTTAAAAAAATGTAAATAATTAATAAATATTCAAAAATGCTATAAAACTTGATTTTATTGCATTTTTTGACGATTTAAGGCATTTTCAAAGATTTTCTGAAAAACTATTTTTTAGATAAAATATACCTATGAGTAAGCTTCCTAAAAGAAAATCATAAAATTTTGCTTACTTTTCCCATAAATTTCAATTGCAGGAGAAATTCTATTTAAAAGTGTGAAAATCTAAGTATTTTAGCTAAAAATGAGTTTTGCCAGAAAAGCACTCAAACCGCTCTAAAACGTCGAAATATGCAATAAAATACGATTTTAGCACATTTTTCTGAGCTTTTTAATGTTTCATGTATTTTTCGAAAATAATATGAAATATTCTATAAAAATATGATTTTATAGATTTTAATGGGATTTTTAAAAATGTAAATAATTAATAAATATTATATTCTATAAAAATAATGATTTTTATAGATTTTAATGGGATTTTTAAAAATATGTAAATAATTAATAAATATTAAAAATGCTATAAAACTTGATTTTATTGCATTTTTGACGATTTAAGGCATTTTCAGGATTTTCTGAAAACTATTTTTTTAGATAAAATATACCTATGAGTAAGCTTCCTAAAAGAAAATCATAAAATTTTGCTTACTTTTCCCATAAATTTCAATTGCAGGAGAAATTCTATTTAAAAGTGTGAAAATCTAAGTATTTTAGCTAAAAAATGAGTTTTGCCAGAAAAGCACTCAAAGCGCTCTAAAACGTCGAAATATGCAATAAAATACGATTTTAGCACATTTTTCTGAGCTTTTTAATGTTTCATGTATTTTTCGAAAATAATATGAAATATTCTATAAAAATATTGATTTTTATAGATTTTTAATGGATTTTTAAAAAATGTAAATAATTTATAAATATTCAAAATGCTATAAAACTTGATTTTATTGCATTTTTTACAGATTTAAGGCATTTTCAAGGATTTTCTGAAAAACTATTTTTTTAGATAAAATATACCTATGAGTAAGCTTCCTAAAAGAAAATCATAAAATTTTGCTTACTTTTCCATAAATTCAATTGCAGTAGAAATTTATTTAAAAGTGTGAAAATCTAAGTATTTTAGCTGAAAAATGAGTTTTGCCAGAAAAGCACTCAAAACGTCTAAAACGTCGAAATATGCAATAAAATACGATTTTAGCACATTTTTCTGAGCTTTTAATGTTTCATGTATTTTTCGAAAATAAATGAAATATTCTATAAAAATATTGATTTTTATAGATTTTTAATGGGATTTTTTAAAAATAGTA
>WNWK01052648.1:0-12121 GCA_009830355.1 Cherax destructor
TCAGCGTAGAATGACTAAATTAATACATAGCATTAGAAATCTTCCTTACGAAGAAAGATTGAAGACCCTTAAATTACATTCACTTGTAAGACGTAGAATGAGGGAAGACATGATCGAGGTATACAAGTGGAAAATAGGTATTAACAAAGGGGATATAAATAAGGTCTTGAGGGTATCTCTCCAAGAGAGAACCCGCAATAAGAACATAAGAACATAAGAACATAAAAGAAAGGAGGAGCACTGCAGCAGGCCTGTTGGCCCATACTAGGCAGGTCCTTCACAATCCGTCCCACTAACAGAATATTTGGTCAACCAAATTTTCAATGCTACCCAAGAAATAAGCTTTGACAATTCTACCCACTCATGCGCGAGTCCCACTCAAATCCAACCCCTCTCACTCATGAATTTATCCAACCTAAATTTGAAACTACCCAAGGTCCTAGCTTCAATAACCCTACTAGGCAGACTGTTCCACTCATCAACTACCCTATTTCCAAACCAATACTTTCCTATATCCTTTCTAAATCTAAACTTATCTAACTTGAATCCATTATTGCGGGTTCTCTCTTGGAGAGATATCCTCAAGACCTTATTTATATCCCCTTTGTTAATACCCATTTTCCACTTGTATACCTCGATCATGTCTCCCTCATTCTACGTCTTACAAGTGAATGTAATTTTAGGGTCTTCAATCTTTCTTCGTAAGGAAGATTTCTAATGCTATGTATTAATTTAGTCATTCTACGCTGAATGTTTTCTAACGAATTTATGTCCATTCTGTAATATGGAGACCAAAACTGAGCTGCGTAATCTAGGTGAGGCCTTACTAATGATGTATAAAGCTGTAATATAACCTCTGGACTTCTGTTGCTAACACTTCTTGATATAAATCCCAGTAATCTATTTGCCTTATTACGTACGCTTAGGCATTGCTGTCTTGGTTTAAGGTTGCTGCTTACCATCACCCCCAAGTCCTTCTCGCAATCTGTATGGCTAAGTTCTACGTTATTTAACTTATAAGTGCTTGGGTTATGGAAACTCCCGAGCTTCAGAACCTTGCATTTATCTACATTGAACTGCATCTGCCACTTTTCTGACCAGGAATTGAGTTTGTCTAAATCCTCCTGAAGTTCCGTGACATCTACGTCTGAATCGATTATCCTACCTATCTTCGTGTCATCAGCGAATTTGCTCATATCACTAGTAATTCCCTCGTCAAGGTCATTTATATATATTATAAACAACAACGGGCCTAAAACCGATCCCTGTGGAACGCCACTTGTTACAGATCCCCACTCAGATTTAACCCCATTAATGCACACCCTCTGCTTCCTATTGGTGAGCCATGACTCGATCCATGAAAACACTTTTCCTCCAATGCCGTGAGCAGCCACTTTCTTTAACAGTCTCTGATGTGGTACTCTATCAAAAGCCTTACTAAAATCCAAATAAACAATATCGAATTCTTTATCATGATCAACTGCCTCAAAAGCCTTACTGAAAAAAGTTAATAAATTAGTTAGGCAGGAACGGCCCCTGGTGAATCCATGTTGAGTATCATTAATCAAATTATGCCTATCGAGATGGCTTCTTATGTTATCAGCTATAATCGACTCTAATAATTTGCCTACAATTGAAGTTAGACTTATTGGGCGGTAATTTGATGGTAACGACTTGTCCCCTGCTTTAAAAATAGGAATTACATTAGCCATCTTCCACGTATCAGACACTACACCTGTTTGAAGAGATAGGTTAAAAATGTTAGTTAAGGGTTCACAGAGTTCAATTTTGCATTCCTTAAGAACCCTTGAAAAAAGCTCATCAGGGCCTGGCGATTTATTTTGCTTCAAACGGTCTATCTGTTTGATAACCATTTCGCTAGTGACTGTGATACTACATAATTTATCTTCTTCAGGCCCACTAAAATACCTAATTCTTGGGATATTATTAGTGTCTTCCTGAGTGAAAACCGAGAGAAAATAATTATTAAAAACAGAGCACATTTCATTCTCTTTGTCAGTAAGATACCCATGGAAATAAATGGTATAAAATACCGACACAATGGAAAAATAAACACATAAGCAGTATAATGTGATCCTTTATTGACAACGTTTCGCCCACGCAGTGGGCTTTATCGAGTCACAGACAGATCTACCTGGAAAATGAGCAACATAGAGATATATATAGGGTACAGTCAGGTGGAGAATGCTGGGTCAGATGGAGAAAGCTGCATGTGAGTCTTAAAAGTAGTGTGAAAACATAGTGTGACTTAAAGGACCTGCAGTGTACCATTCTTGAGTTCTAGGTGGGATAGCGTTGAAGAAGTTTCTTGGCAATAGGTTCAGCTATGTTGTAGAAGCCGTTGTTCTGGTTAAAGTTGTTGGACATACAGATGAGTGATGATTCTAGGATTCTTCGGTATTGCGTGTTGTCTTCTCTGGCGATGAGTCTTGCGTTTCTGTAGTTGATTAAATGGTTGTGTAAATTTCGGTGTTGAACACAGGCATTTCTTGAGTCGTCAGATCTGCCTGCGTACTGGTGTTCTGAAATGCGTGTTTGTAGGTCTCTGGATGTTTCGCCAACGTATAATTTGCTGCAGCCATTACAAGGGATTGTGTATACCCCTGCCGTGGACTGAAGCTTTTCCTGTCTGTTACTGGTAATGTCCTTAATGGTGGTGGATGTGGAGGTGGATACTCGGAACGAGGTCTTAGAAAAAATGTTGGAAACTTGTTTGGAAATGGAGTTGGTGGGAAGGACTATGTATCTCTTCTCAGCAGTGTCTTCTCTGGGTGTGTTGAAGATGTTTAATGCCCGTCGTCTGCAGTCTCTAATGAAGTGACGAGGATAGTGAAGTTTGGAAAAACTTGTTCAATGAGGAGCATTCTTCTTCAAGGAACTCACTGCTGCAGATTCTGAGTGCGCGCAGGAAAAGCTCTATAATTACACCACGTTTAATTTTGGTGTCGTGGTGAGAGTAGAAGTGGAGAAGATCGTGTTGATTGGTAGGTTTTCGATAGACTTTAAAACGAAGTTCTTGGTCAGCTTTGAAGAGAAGAACATCAAGGAAAGGAAGAGTGTTGTCGACTTCTTCTTCTAGTGTAAACTGGATTGATGGCTCAATCTGGTTGAGTTCGTGTTGGAGAGCTTGAACGTTGAAGCGTCTGGGAGTTATGATGAGAATGTTGTCAACATAACGAAGCCAGGTGACAGAAGAGGGAATAATAGTGGAAAATCGCTCGGCTTCCAAATGTTCCATATATAGGTTCGCAAGGACGGCACTAAGTGGCGATCCCATGGGTAGTCCAAAAGTTTGCTGAAAGAGTTGGTTTTCGAAAGAGAAACATGTAAAGCCCACACATAGTTCAACAAGGTCGATGAAATCGCTGGCTGGAAGAGGAAGATCAAGCGAGTCGTCAATTTTCCTGCGCAAGAGATCGATAGCTTGTGTAGTAGGTACTTTGGTGAATAGGGATGTTACATCAAGGCTGGAGAGTTTCTTGTTTCTGATGTTGATGTTGCGAATGCGATTGAGAAGGTCACCGGAGTGTTTGAGATGTGCTGGACTGATGGTGCCCAAAAGTTTGGAGAGGTGTTTAGCGAGAATTCCTGAGATTTGGTGGGGAGCACTGCCTATTCCCGAGGATATGGGCCTCAATGGGATACCTGTAGTAAGGAGACCAAAACTGAGCTGCATAATCCAAATGAGGTCTCACTAGTGATGTATAGAGCTGTAAAATAACTTTTGGACTTCTGTTGCTTATACTTCTTGAAATAAACAGGCCTGCTGCAGTGTTCCTCCTTTCTTATGTTCTTATGTTCTTATGTTCTTAATAAATAAATAAATACAGAGTCCACAAAACATAAACCCAAATAATGAAATACAGTCCACCATAACATATTTTCTATTCCTAAGGATATACAGTGAATACTCATTGACGACTGCAAATAAATTTTACAGTGCACAAAATATAATTACATTTTACAATTCCAAAACGTTCAATAATTACATGCTACAAATTGTGCAACAGCAATTTCCTTTAATAAGCTATGCATATATCAGTAAAACATACCCCTAACCATTTATCTACAATTAGTGAACTCTTGTCCCCTTCCCCTCTTATGCTTGATACAGAGTCCACAAAAAAAACATAAACCCAAATAATGCAATACCAAGTTCACAATAATATTAGCTCTAGTTCTAATGCTATGCTGTTAACTGCAAATAAAATGTACAGTGTGCACAGATAACAAATAACAAAACCCAAAGAATGATACATAGTCCACAATAACCGTGACTAGTCCTAATACTATGCAGTGAATACTGCATACTACGCCCTTGTTTCAGTACCATCTCTGTACTAATTATAGTCCAAGACATTCATACCACTCTCACCAAACCTAACCACACCATGCCCCCCGGCACCAGAGGATCCGGCCCCTAACTCCCCCCTGCCCCCTTGCAAAACCCCAACCTCACATTCACTCCACCACACACACATCCACTTCCAACACACTAATAATCTAGACAGTCACCCGGTCCCCCAACTGTGATGTCATCCGTCCCCCGTCCTCTAATGGCTTAACCCCCTATCTACCTATCTACGTATGCTCTCCACCACACCACACCTACCCAATGCTCCACCAGCGCCTCTGTCAAGCCCTTTCATTACCATATCTGTCTCCCAATAAACCCTGCACACTCAATTTCCTGTACCCCTCTGAAAAGCTCTCCAATCCTTTAACATCCCAACTTAATAAAGGAAAAATGTTGGCAATATACCATATCTTACTATATATCATGTTATTAACCGCAATAACCCTCTACCGCAACGTTAACTCTCCCGCTCTCCAACTATTCAACCGCTCCGTCGCACTTTTAACTACATTCCTCGAATTCACCTCTCTCGCCTCATCCCTGTCCCTCATGTAAACAATACCACATATTTTCACCCTGTCCACAATTTTCCACCCATACCTGCTACCCAACCGCCCCCCACCCAAGCGCCTACCTCCAACAATATGGATTTAGCTCCATTGACCCTCATGCCAGTTGCACTGCAGAAAGACTTTAAGTGTATTCCTATGTTAACCAACCCCACCTCGTGACACACTAACACCGTCGTGTCATCTACATATCCCACCACATTTCTAATCCCCTTATCCCTCCCCCAACCCCTTCCCATCCCCCACTAATCTGTAAAACGGATCCTGTAAGCAGCGAAAAGGATCTGCGACAGGGGACAACCCTGTCGCAGACCCCTTCCATCCTAACCACCCCTCCCAACCTACCATTTATTTGCACTCTCACACTTGCCCCTGCATATAACGCCCTAACCCAATCTAGCACTTCCAATCCAAACCCCTGCCTTTCCATTATTCCAAACATAAGAACATAAGAACATAAGAAAGGAGGAACACTGCAGCAGGCCTATTGGCCCATACTAGGCAGGTCCTTCACAATCCGTCCCACTAACAGAATATTTGCTCAACCCAATTTTCAATGCTACCCAAGAAATAAGCTTTGACAATTCTACCCACTCATGCGCGAGACCCACTCAAATCCAACCTTCTCCTCACTCATGAATTTATCCAACCCTAAATTTGAAAACTACCCTAGTCCTAGCTCAATACCCTATAGGCAGACTGTTCCACTCATCAACTACCTATTTCCAAACCAATACTTTCCTATATCCTTTCTAAATCTAAACTTATTCCACTTGAATCCATTATTGCGTCTCTCTTCTGGAGAATATCCTCAAGACCTTTTTATATCCTTGTTAATCTCATTTTCCACTTGTATACCTCGATCATGTCTCCTCATTCTAGTCCTTACAAGTGAATGTAATTTTAGGTCTTCAATCTTTCTTCGTAAGGAAGATTTCTAATGCTATGTATAATTTAGTCATTCACGCTGAATGTTTTCTAACGAATTTATGTCCATTCTGTAATATGGAGACCAGAACTGAGCTGCGTAATCTAGGTGAGGCCTACTAATGATGTATAAAGCTGTAATATAACCTCTGGACTTCTGCTAACACTTCTGATATAAATCCCAGTAATCTATTTGCCTTATTACGTACGCTTAGGCATTGCTGTCTTGGTTTAAGGTTGCTGCTTACCATCACCCCCAAGTCCTTCTCGCAATCTGTATGGCTAAGTTCTACGTTATTTAACTTATAAGTGCTTGGGTTATGGACACTCCCGAGCTTCAGAACCTTGCATTTATCTACATTGAACTGCATCTGCCACTTTTCTGACCACGAATTAAGTTTGTCTAAATCTTCCTGAAGTTCTATGACATCTATGTTTGAATCAATTATCCTACCTATCTTCGTGTCGTCGGCGAATTTGCTCATATCACTAGTAATTCCCTCATCAAGGTCATTGATATATATTATAAATAACAATGGGCCTAAGACTGATCCCTGTGGAACACCACTTGTTACAAGTCCCCATTCGATTTAACCCCATTTATGCACACTCTCTGCTTCCTATTGGTGAGCCATGACTCGATCCATGACAGCACTTTTCCCCAATGCCATGAGCTGCCACTTTCTTTAACAGTCTCTGGTGCGGTACTCTATCAAAAGCCTTACTAAAGTCTAAATAAACAATATCGAATTCTTTATCGTGATCAACAGCCTCAAAAGCTTTACTGAAGAAGGTTAATAAATTAGATAGGCAGGAACGGCCCTCGTGAATCCATGCTGGGTATCATTAATCAAATTATGGTTATCTAGATGGCTTCTAATAATATCAGCTATAATTGACTCTAGTAATTTGCCTACAATTGAGGTCAGGCTTATTGGGCGGTAGTTTGACGGTAGTGACTTGTCCCTGCTTTAAAAATAGGAATTACATTAGCCATCTTCCACATATCAGACACTACACCTGTTTGAAGAGATAAATTAAAAATGTTAGATATTGGTTCACAGAGTTCCATTTTGCATTCCTTAAGAACCCTTGCAAAAAGCTCATCAGGACCCGGCGATTTATTTTGTTTCAGTCGGTCCAGCTGTTTCATAATCATTTCGCTAGTGACTGTGATATTACATAATTTATCTTCTTCTGGGCCTCTGTAAAATTAATTACTGGGATATTATTAATGTCTTCCTGTGTGAAAACCGAGAGAAAATAATTATTAAAAATAGAGCACATATCATTCTCCTTGTCAGTAAGATGCCCAAAGTTATTTTTAAGGGACCTATCTTATCCCTAACTTTTGTTCTATAAACCTGGAAAAACTTTTGGGTTAGTTTTTGAATCCCTAGCAACTTTAATTTCATAGTCCCGTTTAGCTTTTCTTATTCCCTTTTAACGTCCCTCTTAATGTCAGTATACTGATTTATAAGATGACCCTCACCTCTTTTATGCGCCTATAAATTCCTTTCTTCTGCCCTAAAAGATATTTGAGCCTATTATTCATCCATTTTGGGTCATTTCTACTTGATCTAATTTCTTTATACGGGATAAATGTTCTTTGGGCAGCCTGTATAGTGTTAAGAAAAATGTCATATTGATACCTCTCTTCTTCACCCCAGTCCACAGTTGATAAGTGTTCTCTAAGTCCATTATAATCTGCTAAGCGAAAATCTGGGACCATTACTGAATTATCCCTACTATCATACATCCATTCAATGCTAAAGGTAATTGACTTGTGGTCGCTTGAGCCGAGTTCCTCTGTAATTTCTAAATTATTAACAAGGGTTTCCTTGCTTGCCAGAACCAAGTCAAGTAGGTTATTTCCCTGTAGGTTCTGTTACAAACTGCTTCAAAAAGCAATCCTGAACTACTTCTAAAAGTCGTTAGATTCTAAATTCCCTGTCATGAAATTCCAATCAATCTGACTAAAGTTAAAGTCCCCTAGAATTACTACGTTATCGTGTCTTGTGGCCTTAACAATTTCCTCCCAAAGTAGTCTCCCTTGTTCCCTATCTAAGTTTGGAGGACGGTAAATCACGCCTAAAATCAATTTTTCACACCCTCTGAAAATTCTATCCAGACAGACTCTGTATGTGTTAATTCAGACTTTATACCCGTTTTTATGCAACAATTTAAATGATCACGGACATAGAGTGCCACCCCACCCCTTTCCCGATACTTCTGTCTACTTGGAACAATTTAAAACCCTGAATGTGACATTCGGCAGGCAAGTCCGATTTTTCATATTAAACCATGTCTCAGTTATTGCAAAAACATCAATAATACCCGTACTTGCAACTAATCTCAACTCGTCCATCTTATTCCTAGCACTACGACTATTGGTGTAATATATATTTAGAGACTCTCCTTTCTCTTTACCCTTCCTGCTCATCTCTGTTTTTCCACTATACCTATTACTGTCCTTGTCATCTAGTGTCACTAGTTTTCCCACTATCCACCTTATTCTGCCTATTACTAGTTCTCCTACAACTTATAATATTACTACACTGGGACTTTTCTGTTTTCCCCCCAAAACCCATACCACTAACTATTTCTAGTTTAAAGCCCTAACAGCTCCCTCCACTGCAGTTGCCAGTGCCCCCACCCCAGACCTGGATAAGTGAACCCCATCCCTGGCATACATGTCATTTCTGCCATAGAAGAGGTCCCAGTTGTCAATGAATGTTACTGAATTTTCCTTACAGTATTTGTCCAGCCAGCAATTGACACCAATTGCCCTGGACAGCCATTCATTTCCAACTCCTCTCCTTGGCAAAATACCACATATGACAGGGTTCCCACCCTTCTTCCTAATTATGTCTATTGCTGACCTAAACCTGCTAGTCAGGTCCTCACTCCTACGTCTGCCAACATCGTTGCCTCCAGCACTGAGACAGATAATAGGATTGCTCCCATTACCTCTCATGATGTCGTCCAGACGGCTAACAATATCCTCCATCCCAGCCCCAGGAAAGCAAACCCTCTGTCTCCTACTCCTATCAATCAAACAGAAAGCCCTATCCATGTACCTAACCTGACTGTCCCCAACAACAACAATGTTTTTACCTTCCTTTGTGTCTTTCGTCGTGACGCTCCCAGAAGTCGACTCACATTCATCGGGTAGCACGGAGAATGGGTTCGATGTTTCCACAACATTCTCCTGGGTCTTCGTTGTTTCTACCTTTCCACCCGTTCTCTTGAGCCTTAACTTTGTCCCATGCGTTTTAGCCACTGTCCAGGTTCCTTTCCTGGCTTGAGGATTCTCAACAGGAGGATTACTACAGAATCCTCTTGTTTTCCTCAGTCAGTCGCTGTATCTCAAGCTTAGCTACCCTCAGTTCTTCCTTCAGCTGCTGGTAGAGTAGCTCAAGAGAGGACATCTTCTTCAGATTGACAGAGAGCACACAAGACACGTCTTCACTGAGTTAAGTCAGGTCCACCACTGAGTTAAGTCTCACGCTCCACACTATCATATGCTCCCTTCCAATCCAGTGCAAGTATTCCTCCCTCTTCTTCTCTATCTATGAAATCTTTAATACGTTCATGTCCCTCCCCCACACCCCTTCCCGGTATCCCCCTGTCCTTCCTCAATCACCCCCTATCACCCTTTTTAATCTATTACCTAAAATTTTAGCATATATTTTATAATCCGTATTCATAAGGACTAAAGGTCTATAATTCTCTAATGTTTCCCCTTCCTTCCCCTTCCTCACTAATACCATTACCCCCATACCCATGTCCCTCCCCATTACACCTGTCCTTTTCATACCATTCATCACACCTACCATACAATCCTTTATAATGTCACAATTCTCCTTATAAAATTCATTTGCCAAACCATCCATACCTGGAGCCTTGCCCTACTTAATCCTTCCACTGCCTCCACACCTCCCTCTAACTGATCATGCCCCAATCCCTCCCGATCTTCCCTACTCAACCTCTCCCTAATCTTTCCCAATAAAATGCTCCTTTCCTCCATACCCCCTCCCCCACTACTCATGTGCCTTGCAAACCACTTATCAACATACACATTCATTCCTTCCGTGGAATTTATTCTCATACCCTTCACATAATTCCCCATGTTTTCATCCACTTCCAGATACTCCAATGACATTCTATCCCGTCTCTGTTTACACTTCCCCAAAACATATTGTGAGGGTCTATCCCCCCACAACACATCATCCATTCCGGCTTTCATTCTACATGCCCCAAACCTCTCATTCTGCAAGGTCTTCAACCTATCTTTCAACACCTTAATTTCCTCTGTCATTCTATGTCCTCCCCGCATATAACAGTCTTTCAAGATGTCAAGTAGGTTAGTCTATTTCAGACCCCCAAAATTACACTTACAAAAGCACTTACAATATATACTTACATAATTGTACGATTTCCGGGGTATTCGTAACTCGGGGGTCCACTGTATAAATAACAAAAAAGGCACAATACCGTGACTGGAACAATACACACACAACCCCCGCATATAAAAGAGAGGAGCTTACCACGACGTTTCGGTCCGACTTGGACCATTTACAAAGTCACACTAACACACTAGACAGGTGGAAGGGGTATTTATAGGCAGGCAGACAGGGGAGGGTACAAGCAAGTGGGGTAATAATGGAGGTAGTAGTGGAAGTGGTAGTAGTAGTAGTGGAGTCAGTCATATTCTAGGAAAGGAGCACTGCAATGAAGCTAGCGGCCCGCATGGGTTAGGACAAGAACACAGAGGGAGAAAGAGGCAAATAAAATAAAGAAGGACAAATACAAGGCAAAAGAAAAGAAAGAAAAGAAAACCCAGAGGAGAAAAGGAGAAGGGGGGAAAAGATAAAAGGGGGAAAGGGAAACAGGTTAAGTCACGGGGGTTAAAAAATAAGAAAGGGGGAACACTGCAGCAGGCCGTTGGCCCATACTAGGCAGGTCCTTCACAACCATCCCACAACAGAATAATTGCCCAACCTAATTTTCAACTACCCAAGAAAAAGTTTGAAAATTCTATTAACTCAGTGGGGTCCCCCTAAATCCCAACCCCCCTCACTCATGTATTTATCCAACCTAAATTTGAAATCCCAAGGCCCTAGTTCAATACCTATGGCAGACTGTTCCACTCATCAACTCCCCTATTTCCAAACCAATACTTTCCTATATCCTTTCTAAATTAAACTTTCTTTGAACCATTATTGGGGTTCTTTTTGGAGAAAAAACTAAAAACTAAAAACTAAAAAAACACTCACACCTGTTGGGCCCTACTCGGCCCTTACAATGTATAAAGAATTTTCTAAACAAATTTCAATGCTATGAATTAACTTTTTCATTCTGTGAATGTTTTTTTAACGAATTTATATCCATTCTGTAAAATGGAGACCAGAACTGACGCTTCTAGGTAGGCCTTTCTAATGATTAAAAGCGAAAAAGTGGGCTTCTGTTGTTTCACTTTTGATATAAAACCCAGTAATCTATTTGCTTTATTTTTTCGTTAGGCATTGCTGACTTGGTTTGGGGTTTCTCTTACCAAACCCCCCAAAACCTTTTCGCATTCTGTACGGGTAGTTCAACATTATTGCTGGTAAGTGCTAGGTTAGAACATTGGTTTAGAACTTTGATTTTTTATATTAACATCTGCCATTTTTTTGACCAGGGAAATTTAGTTTTCAAATCCCCCTGAAGTTCCCTGACATTCGTCTGAATCGATTATCCTACCTATCTTCGTGTCATCAGGGAAATTTTCTCATATCACTTTAACCCCCGCAAGGTCATTTATATATATTATAAACAACAAGGGCCCAAAACCGATCCCTGTGGCGCCACTTGTTAAGTCCCCCCCAGATTTAACCCCCAAAAGCCCCCCTCTGCTTCCTATTGGTGAGCCATGACTGATCCATGAAAACACTTTTCCCCCCCAAAGCCGTGAGCAGCCACTTTTTTTAAAAGTCTCTGATGTGGTACCCATCAAAAGGCTTACTAAAATCCCAAAAAAAAATATCGAATTCTTTATCAGATCAACTGCCTCAAAAGCCTTACTGAAAAAATTAATAAATTAGTTAGGCAGGGGGCCCTGGTGAATCCATGTTGAAATATTTAAACAAAATTTTCCTTCGAGATGGCCCTTTTGTTATCAGCTATAATCGACTCTAATAATTTGCCTACAATTTGTTAGACTTATTGGGCGTAATTTTTGGGAACGACTTGTCCCCTGCTTTTG
>WNWK01052649.1:0-12121 GCA_009830355.1 Cherax destructor
GACTGGCTTTGACATGTGCGGCAGTCTGTTCCATTCCTTTATTGCTGTATAAAAAAAGGGTGTTTGAAGCCTGGCCACTGACTTGGTACTAAAAAGTTGTGCTCTCTTCCCCTAGTACTATGACTGTTTTGGGTTCCCAGCCTTGACAAAATTGGCAGCAAGATATTCTGGACACTGTTTGTGAGCAATTTTAAAAACTTGATTCAACAAGTTGTTTTACTCTGTCTTCAATATTCAGCATATCCAATTGTTGTAATTCATCCTGGCCTACATGTTCTCTTGGTCCCAGGTCCAGGATGAATCTTACCATTTTGTTCTGGGTGATTTGCAGTTTATCTTTCAGTTTTTTGTTAAGGCAGAGTACCATGAAGAGCAAGCGTAGTCAATATGACATTGTATAAGGGCTAGACATAGGGTCCTGCGAGCCTCAGTAGGTAGACACTGTGCTTGTCTGTAGAGGAACTTCAGTCTGGCATTCGCTTTCTTTACTACACTGTTCCCTATCAATTCTCCTGACATGCATGGGGTCAAAGGGATTCCCAGATATTTTACTGAGAAACTGAAGTGATGGATTCCCCATTACACCGGACATTAAAATTATTTACCCTTCTCAGTTTATATTTCGTGCCAAAGAGTATGCTTCTGTTTTCCCGAGGTGTAACGATAGGTTGTTGTCTACTAACCATTTGCTGCAGGACTCCAATTCCAGTGTTAATACATTAGCTATATCTTGTTGGTCTTTACCTGACACTAACAGAGCACTGTCATCAAGTGGAAGGATTTAAAAATAAAGGTTCTCCACATAAAATTTAAAAAGGAATAAGTTCCTTAATGGGAGTGGCATAGTTAAAAATAATGGGCAAGTCTAGCAAAAGAGGATTGTCTGTCTTGCAAGGGTATTCATTTCTCCAAGAATTGTAATGTTTATGATTTATGGGATGTTAATGTGGAAAGATTAAAAGAACTTGACAGATGTATCAGATGTTTAGGCAGTCATAATGTAAATGATTGTTATGCCAAACTCAATAATTGTTATCAATGCCACAAAGGAAGGCATCATGTAGTAATGTGTAATGGTTTGTATGATAATAATATGATGATAATGACTATCATGATAATAATGATAATAATGATGTTAACACTGAAACAACAGTTACTAATGTAAAAATTGCAGCTAATGTTAATGATGATGGCATAGCTGAAGTAGCTTTACCAGTAGTGAATGTAAACACTTGGGATAAAAGGCATTATTGGACCAGGGATCTCAACGCACATTCGTACAACGTAGTTGCCTTATTGGTATGAAAGTGAAAAGGGGATCCTACAAATCTAAAATTATCTGGTTTTCTGTCAGATAAAAGGGCCTAGTTGTATGACACTGTGTATGTAAATGTCGGCCTGGGCAATGATCGAAATATATCAACGCAGTTATAGTTGATAGGATCCTACAGAAAATCTCTACAATAGGGCTTAGTGAAGCTACTAAAGGCTTTCACAAAATAGTGTAGAATTGGCAGCCTCTTGTGTGAATAATGACTCAGTGGGGTTAATAGATCTTCTAGTAGGCCATGCAATATATGGTAGCTTCCTCACTCTAATAATTAATAACTAAGTGGAACAGTAAACATTTGTTATTGTTATAATCTAATAATTGTGTTAATAAATGGATAAAAGATGAAATTAAATTGTTGTTAAAAGGAATTTGTAAAAGGTTCAATAATAGATAAATTAGGGCTATATTTAGATGATGATGTAATTAGATGTAGAAATAGGTTACAAAATGAATTGTGTGAATATTTAATGTATCCCATCTTTATGCCAAAGCCCATTCTATGATAATTTTAATTATAAATGTATGTAAAAATTGTAAAGCAAGGTGAAATACAAAAACAATTTTAATTAAGTAGTTTATCAACGACCATCCCCGGCCGCAGTGGGGATTTTTCATAATTTCCTAAATGTAGAACATATAAATAAATAATATAAAAATGCTTATTAAAATGTGATGCTATTTGGACCCTTCGAAAAATTTTAAGTCAAGGGGGTGTTGAAGAGCCGGAGAGTGACGCAGGCAGAGACACCATTTGTAATTTGTGAACACTGGTTGTCGTGGGAAATTCTCCTAATAATCCAGCGTCTTCTGAGGCAAAATGGGGTTTCGGCCTGAATTGTAATAGGAATCCATGTTAATGTCCTCTGCTGAAGAATTGGGACAGGGAATTTGCAGGACCTCAAGAATTACATGTAGATGGTTGAAGATGAGGAATACACCATCACTCACAAAAGGAATTGCGCCACAAGTCCTTGCATTTAGATCTCTAGCTGGCCAGTGTAGAGTATAGGTGTTAGGCAGATGTTGTGGTGTGATCCATTTACAGTAATTAAATGGTAAGTGTTAATACTAATTATATTTTGTGTACCAGCAATCCTAATCCTTTACAGTCCATGTTACACAGAAAGTGGGGCTCCTGGGGCTTAAGCCCTTGTCTAGGGGCAAAGTTTAGTTTGATATCTTTATTATGCACCCCATACCCATCCTGTGGGCGGTAGTCAAAAGATTACAGAGGTACATAATGGGTCCAGGGACTGGACCTCAAAGTTTGATAGCTGAGCAAGTTACAAAGGTAATGAACTCAGATGGTCACAATCATGACAAGTTACAAAGGTATTTGCAGATTACAGAGGTATATAGGGTCCAGAGACTGGGCCCCAAAGTTTGATAGCTGAACAAGGTACAATGGTAATGAATTCACTAGTTACAAGGTAATGAATCATGTAAGTAAATTTACTTACGTCTGTACATGGTTGCACTCATGAACAAATTATAAAGCAATGAGCAATCTATTAGTCTACACCCAGCCACAACTGTAATGAGTTATTGGTGCAAATTTTAATTGTTGGGTCACACACACACATATACATATACACATACATATACACACACACACATACACACACATACATGTATATACATACACACATACACACATATATACATACACACACACACCCACACACGTGGCAATGCTTTATTTACAGGGAGCAAAGTCAGGGTATTTTTCCAGAATGGTCTGTAATATACCACTGTGGATAAAATACTTTGACATATCTTGAACATTTCTGAGTGAGTTGTCTCTGAATTCATTAATTTTTCGCACTCCAGTACATAATGACGCAGGGTGTGACAATAATCCAACTGGCAAAGTTTACATCTTGTTTGGTCTACATCTGGTGGTGGTGATTTAACCTGCCAAAGATACTTGTAACCCAGCCGGAGGCGAGCGGTAGTGACATCCAGAGTCTGCTTATTTTGTTGGATGCACCATAGACATGTGGCTCCTCCTGCATGATAGAATGATGATAGATGGACTGACTGGTGTCAATCTCCTAGAGTCTTAAGTCAATAAAATTCAGTTGAAGTTCTTTTCGTATTATTGTTCTCAAACTGCTAACTGACAAGCCAAGATTGTAATCTACCCCTCTTTGAAAGCATAAAACTTAGCCAATTTATCAGTTCTATCATGCATCTGAAGACCAATGTGAGATGGAATCCACAGCATGTGCACTCTGACTCTACTATCCAGAATCCTACCATACCTGTGCCTGGCTTCTGACACAAGCATGCTACAAGTTATACTTGATGAGTTGAGAGCATTTATGGATGACAGAGAATCAGTTACAATTAGAGAGTTAACCTTAGATACATGGACACATTTGTGTGCAAGGAGTATGGCAAACAGTTCTGTCTGAAGGGTAGAGGCCCAGTTATTGATGCGTGCTCCAATTTCTTTAAGAGAGCCATCACTCTGTATGACAACAGCAGCACTACCAGCTGCACCAGTGGATTGGTGAACAGAACCATCAACGTAAATAATTTGTGAGAGAGTGTGCTGTTTGGCTAAATTATCAATACAGTTTAAGTCATCATGTTTGGCTTCAAGGCGAAGCTTTGGTTGTGATTTAAGAAGTAGTTTGGGGGAAATGGAGGGATGGTAGTTTGGAATGGGGTAATATTCCATGGAGCGGAGAAGTGCCGTTGTTGCCTTATTGCCACAGATCATGTATCTGATTAATGCGGAGGTCGGTTCCAGTTTTTCGATCCATCTGGAGGATGTTCACCAGTGCTGAGGAAAGTTTGGAGGCTTCTGTGCATGGGTTTGAATGGGCTTGCCTGAGCATATTAACCCCAATTAGGATATTTCTTTCAGTAACACGATCTCTGATGCTTGGAATATCAAGTTCTTTCTGCATATTTAAAATTTTGGCAGTACGAGGGCATCCTAAAATGATCCTCATTGCTTCGTTCTGCAGTTTTTCCAGCCCTCAAGCTTCCAGTCAGACACAAGAGCAAGTAGTGGGGCAGCATAATCAACTAATGATCTAATATAAGCAAGATACATCATTTTCACAATTTTAACATTAGCACCATACCTGGGGTGAAACCTACCACAACTCTAAGTGCTCTCAGTCTTTCTTTGTATTGACGACAAAGTCTCGTTACAACAGGTCCAAGTAGTGGGACCTCAAAGCCTAGATACCTGTATCTGTTTACATATTCTAAAAGAGACCCATCATGCAACTGGATCTGGCGAACTGTGCCTCTCTGTCGAGGAGGACGCCTATTGAGTATCTTTGTTTTATCAGTAGAGTTATCAACCCCAGGTCCTGACACGAGGCTAGTACATGGTTAAGGATGTTTTGGGTGTTGGAGAATCGTGGTGTGAATCATTATATCATCAGCAAAACTGATCATATAATGATGGGGCTAGCTAGGCATAGCATTAAGTAAGGCATTAATTAGAATATTGAATAGAGTGGGACTGAGGACACCTCCCTGTGGGGTTCCTAATTCAAAGTCTTTAGTTATACTTCTATGCCCCTGGAACAACACAGAAGACTTTCTGTTGGACAGGTAACCTTTAATCCAGCGGAGAAGCCATCCTCCAACATCCATTCTGGCAAGTTCACTAATGATTACATGTCTGTTGGCAACATCAAAAGCAGATTTAAGGTCAAGGAAGGTAGTGTATGAGCTGTCAGTGTGCAGAGTGAGAAAGGTGGCTATGCAATGGTGCACACTCCTTCCATGCATGAAACCATGCAACCGAGGGGACAAAAAATGTTTGATTCTGTACATGAGACGATTAAGAATCATCCTCTCAAATGTTTTACATAAGCAGCTAGTAAGAGATATTGGGCGAAATGAATTTTGTTGATTGGGCTTAGGAATGGGAATGATGAGGCTGTTGGTCCAAGATTTAGGGAGCTCCCAGTTACATAGCTCATGTTGTATAATTCGAGTAAAGGATTGCCTGGTACTCGACACAGCAATCTTAGTATATTGTAGGTAATACCATCCTCACCAGGTGACGTGGAGTTGCCTTTAGTTAGTGCTGCATCAAGTTCAAAGTCAGTGAAAGGAATGTTACAGTCATCTTCCTTGCTGAGCATAAAACAAACAAGTCTCTCCCTAGCATCATATTTGTCATTTAATTTCGCCTGTGTGGTACTGGGAAGATTTTCATAGCTTGATGTAAGGTAAAAGTTACACGAATATCTTGTAAAAAAAAAGTCACCCAGGGCTACCCTAAGCAAAACAGAAAGCGCTAAACCAGTATTCACTACTTCAGTGGGTTTGGTTACTAGAGGGTTCAGGCAAAATTCCTCGTTAGGAAAATATACATTTATTACTTCCACCAACATATACAAACACTAGATAAACACACCCACATTTCCCTTAGCATATGCACCTAAATAAAGGTACATCAGGAGCCGGCAGGCTGAGTTGTCAAACCTAAACAAAACACATGTAAGTATGGGGCTAGGCCTTAGCGGGCACCATGCCCTACTCTACTCTCCTACCGACACCATTTCATCCTATTTCACCAGCCCTCACACATGCCACAGAGCCCTGACCACATCAGAACCCAGGAGAGCCTACTGGTAAGCACTAAAGCCACCTATGGCTTGAGTCGGATAAACAAAAGGAGTACAAATCTTAGCTTAAATACACTGCATCTGGCCAGCATCTTCGTCACTTATGCCGCTCCCCGCGCCACCCCCACGCTGACACACCAACACTATACCCACACACACTATACCCACCAACACTATACCCACACACACTATACCCACCAACACTATACCCCCACACACTATACCCACCAAAACTATACCCACACACACTATACCCACCAACACTATACCCACACACACTATACCCACCAACACTATACCCACCAACACTATACCCACCAACACTATACCCACACACACTTGCAAAATAAGTCAGACAGGACTTCCTTACATTTTACGTTTAAGTTAATTTAAAGTACCCACAACTGTATAACATTATTCATAAAATTATGGTTCACAATTATGATACAGTTTATAAAATTATGGCACACTTCTCCACTACACATATTACAGTGCAATGCAGAAACCTGCATAACACCCCCCCCCCCTAGACCACAGGTCTCATTCTGCTAGTGGGATCCACTCGGACACCACCAGTCAAAAGGAAAAAAAGATAAGAAAACCTACCCTTAAGGTCTGAGGCAACAGGACAAACATTACAACAGGAGACAGCCATACAACCAATGAAAATATCAGGCTCAAAAAATCAGGTAAATAGTCACATAAATTTTATTTTGTTGGTGGGACTGTGGCCATAAAACACTGAAGGCATCACAGATGACCCTCTGAAGGTGGATCTTCTAAGCCGGCACCTAAATGTCATTCCAAGGACCATGGAGTCACCCCACAGTGGTGATCCCAAAAAAACAAACGATCCTTGGAGAACCAAAACACCTCGGATCACTAGACATGACCCAAAAGTTGGGGGCATCACCGCCAGCCCCACATTAACCAAAAATTTAGGTCCAACAGCCCTGAGATGCCATCATAAAACACAGGTGAGGCATACCAGCCAACACCTAAAAAAAAAGTAGCATACCTTACCTAGACATGACAACTGATATGACTACCACCAAAACACACACTAGGGAATTTTGATACGTCTAACTCCAGCTCAACCTGCACTTCTCCTTTTGGTGGTCCAAGGTTCCATCTACTCGTCTACCGCAAATTGCTGCAAAACAAGAACAGATAAGGATTCATACACTACATCATGTACATTACACACGAGACAATCGCATGAGCAACCACATTCTCTGTTACCTTCACATAAAGAATCTCCAAATTCAGAGGTTGGAGGAACAAAGCCCATCTAGTAAGTCTCTGATTGTGATTCCTCATTAAGTGAAGGAAACGTAAAGGATTGTGGTCACTATACACAGTTATAGGATGAATTGATCCTGATACATAGTGCAAAATTTGACTAACAGCACAGGAACACTAGTAAGCAGAGCTTTTACATGTTCAAATGTCCTCTGACACTTCATGTCCCACACAAATTTTTCGTTTGGGGCTAGTAAGGTCTGTGAGCGGAGAGATTACTTTTGACAAATTCGGACAGAACTTCCCGTAAAATATTACCATGCCCACGATACGCATAACCTCCTTTCGGTTCTTTGGGACAGGGTAATTGTCTATAGCCTCCACCTTGACATTCCTGGGGGCCCCTTTCCCCCCAATTATAATGCAGAAAGGTTACCTGGGCTTGTCCAAAAAAACTTTTCGCCAAATTAACTGTGAGCTGAGCATGGAGCCCAGAAAAAGTTCTCTAAGCTGTCTCACATGGTCTGTTCAACAGTCTCTAAAATAATAAGATCAAAATATAACACCTCACTCCTCTAGGTCCTTAACCCCCCGCACCTGCATTGAAAAATGGAGGGGCATTATGAAGCAAATGGAAGACCCTTGTACTGAAAAAGCCCATCTGGGTTACAAAAGCAGATATGTCACTTAATAAGGTTAAAGGGAACGAAAAACCCTTCAACATGTTAATATTTAGCTCCTCCCCCCTGACAATGACATCTACATTCTAAAAAGGAAAACAGTCTTCCAGTTATTAAATTTAAACCCTTTTGGTAGTCAGTGCACATCCTCATGGTGCCTCTGGTTTGGGAACCATTAAAAAGGTGATGCCCACTCACCTAGCTCAGTACTATTAAATTAGGTAAAGTGGGAATTTCACCCCCCTTCTCCTAACTTGCTTTTTTTTTGTGGGTTCATTCCATAAGGAACCTGCCAAATTTGGTTCAGTTTCCCCCTACATCTAT
The DNA here is from genome assembly GCA_009830355.1 of Cherax destructor. NCBI lineage: Eukaryota > Metazoa > Arthropoda > Malacostraca > Decapoda > Parastacidae > Cherax > Cherax destructor. The sequence continues at coordinate 8,184 of WNWK01052649.1, forward strand.
ATCAGGGGGTTTTAAATTGTTTACCTTGGGGGTTTTCCAAACAAACCCTAAAAATTTAAGGGGAAAAAAGCTAAACCATTTTCTTAAATCCTTTTCCTTATTTAACCCCAAAAATACACTGTGTGGGCCCTTTTAAACAACGCCCCATTAAAGATGTACATCTGTGGTTTCCTGCAAATCAGTGTCCACCCCGGGGTCACCACTTTTTAACACTACACTAGATTTTTTGAGGGTACCTTTTAGTTTTTTTTATGCAATACGTTCAGACCTCCGCCACCCAAAAGGGGAATTCTGAAATTTTTTGATCCATGCCCTTTTTTTCACAATTTCCCCAAAACTGTAAAAATTTTTAAATTAAAATTTGAACCCTGATCTTTTAAATTTTCCCTGGGATCCCTACTTAAAAAAAAAAAATCCCCAAACCCCATCAAGACCACTTTTAGTAATTTTACTTTGGGGAAGGGGCCTCGGGAAAACCCCGGTAGAAGAACAAAAATAGTGAGGACTTTACCCATCATGGTCTTAAAGTGGCCCCACACAACCCAAACCACAAGCCCGGGGGTTTTTTCTCCAACTGCTGGGGATAGGTTTCATTGGGACATTTTTAAATTTCCCCCGATTAGGTTTTCATTCCCTTTGGCAAACGGGGATGTTTCCCAGATTTCCCCATTGGTTCCCATCCCGGGGGCCAAAAAATTTTTGGGAAAATTTCCCCATTTTTTTAAAACACCAAAAGCCCTCCCATGGGGAGTCATGGGCCAAACACAAAACTTACACCAAAAGGCTCTGGCAAAACAGAAACAGCTGATCGGGGGCCCCCGGGGGGAAAGACACCCTGAAAGCTCATCTGCGGGTTTCTAATTAAATGTTTTTTTTTTGAGGTGTTTTTAATGAGAAGACTCTATCTGATGAAATATCTAATGAAGGAGCAAGGGGCCCTTTTTGGTGTCAAGTTTTTGGGTTTTGGGCTTTTGACGTCCCCATGGGGGGGACATTTAGGTGTTAAAAAACAATGGGCAAGATTTCCAAACATTTTTTCTGGGTCCCCCTGGGATGTTTCATCAGTACCCTGGGTCCCCCGCAGGCTAGACTCCCGGAATAGGTTTCCCCCAAAACCCCAAAACTTCTCCCGATCAAAAAGTCATGGAGAGGCACTGTATTTTGTGTGTGTGTGTATGTGTATTTTGTGTGTATGTGTGGGGTGGGGTATATGTATGTGTGTATTTTGTATATGTGTGTGTGTACCCAAAAAATTAAAATTTGCACCAAAAACTCATTTCAGTTGTGACCGGGGTGGGCTAGTGGGAAATTTCTCATTACTTTTTAATTTGTTCATGGGTTGTAACCAATAAACGTAAAAATAAATTTACTTACATGTTTATTACCCTTTTTAACTTGTGGTTTATTACCTTTTTAACTTGCTCAACTATCAAAAATTTGGGGGCCCGTCCCTGGACCCATTATCCTCTGTAATCTTTGACTACCCTACAGATGGGTTAGTTATAATAAAGAAAATTTTAAAATAAAAATTAACTAAGAGGCACTGAAATTTTATTTTTTTTTTCATTTTCCTAGTTACTGCACACATAGGAATAGCTTCCGGGGGAAGGTAAACCCCCGCTTTTTCCCCAAATTTGTGAGTCTGGATCCTCCAAACTAGAGGTTCCTCACTTTTGAGAAGGCCCCTCACATTATTACCTAACAGAAGGTCAACACCCCTTTAAAAAGGGATAACCCTTTTTAATACCTACCGGTAGGTAACCACACTGGTACGCAGACTCCAAACCCCCAACCCCATGTACTGGAGTCCTGACAATGAATTTGGCCCTTTTTGAAAAAAGTCCAAAACCCCGTGTATTGTCATCTGAAATTTCTTATTCCTACTGGTAGGTGGAGAAAACTTACCATTATTAGTAGGTTCTGAGTGGTAGCTACTACAAAGTTTTCGGTTAGCTAAAAATCTATCAGCCAGCTCTAAGGCATGATTAAACTCATCAAGATCCTTCTCCTCAAGATATGCCTTAAGGTCAGGAGGAACATTTCTCAAAAGATCCTCTAGCAAAATTAAGGTATGTACATCATCATAATTGTCTACCACAGCTTTGAGCGACACCACCTGTTGAGAAGTGACATCTTCTTACCGTATTCCACCAAAGACTGAGCTGCCTGAAACTTTAGTCCTCTAAACTTCTGCCGGTACCTTTCTGGCAACATCTGACAAGCAAGTAAAACTAACTCCATCAGTTTATTATAATCAGAAAAGTCCCGTTCCTCTAGAGAACTATCTGCTTGTAACCCTTTACCAATTAATTGGGTTCGTACTAATGTTGCCCATTCCTTGTCCGGCCAATCTTGGGGTCTGGCCGTCCTTTCGAACAGGAAAAACTGGTCTGGGTCTTTCTCTAGGAATTTGAGCACAAATGTTATGGCTTTGTCCAAATTAAATGCATCTACCCAATTTATCGTGGCTTGTTGAGAAGCAAACTGCCTCTCCTTGTCTCTTTCTCGAGTCCTAAACATTTCAGCTCTTTTGTTCCTGGATCTTTGTACTGTCAATCCTTAACCACTCTTTTTCTTCCCCCATTAGGACTAATTTCAACCTTATAAATTCTGGTTCATTACTGACGTTACTAGCAGTGAGATTTGATTCAGGGTCTTCTACAAGATCCCTATAAGCACTAGAATCTCCACCTGTGACAGACATTTTGGAGATTACTAGCACAAAACACTTGCTATCTATAACAGAAATTACAAATATAAAATAATAAACCACACAGCAAAGCACATACACTAAATTAGTATTAGTATTATATTCACAAGGAGTTGTTATCACATAACTTCCTAAAAATAAAACAGGACTGCACACAAAAACCTTGAAGAAAAATACGGCTATTGCACCTGCAAGGTAAATTATTCACAGAAAATTACTCTTATTAATAACACCCTAAAAACAGCAATTTTGCACACATAAACAGGCAGTATTGTACCTGCTAAGGTAAGGTACCATTTAGTGTAAGTATTTTATAGTGAATCCTTCCTCTAACCAAACCAATAAATTATGATTATTGACTTTCCAGGTTTCAAACTTGAATTATCACATAAAATTTGATAATTCTCCAGGACTTGACCCTCATGTTACACAGAAAGTGGGTCTCCTGGGGCTTAAGGCCTTATCTAGGGGCAAAGGTAAAAGTTACACAAATATCATGTAAAAAAGAGCCACCCAGGGCTACCCTAATCAAAACATAAAACGCTAAACCAACATTCACTACTTCAATGGGTTTGCTTATTACAGGGTTCAGGCAAAATTCCTCGTTAGGAAAATATACATTTATTACTTCCAAAAATATATACAAACAATAAACACACCCACATTTCCCTTAGCATGTACACTCAAATAAAGGTACATCAGGAGCCGGCAGGCTGCAATGTCAAAGCCCCATACATGTAAGTATGGGGCTAGTCTCAGGCACCATGCCCTACTCTACTCTCCTACCGACACGATTTCATCCAATTTCACCAGCCCTCACACATGCCACAGAGCCCTGACCACATCAGAGCCCATGAGAGCCTACTGGTAACCACTAAAGCCACCTATGGCTTGAGTCGGATAAACAAAAGGAGTACAAAATTTAGTTTAAATACACTGCATCTGGCCAGCATCTTCGTCACTCATGCTGCTCCCCGCGTGATCCCACACTAACACATCGACGCTTTACCCACACACACCTGGAAAATAAGTCACGACAGGACTTCCTTACATTTTACTGTTTAAGCTAATTTAAAATATATTCTGCGTCCAGCTCTGGTGGTGAGCGGACGTGCTGGCTCTACCCTAGCGACGGCATAGTGAGACTTGTTTTCAAACAAGATGATGCCACTATCGCGACGAGTCAATACTATATGAATTGAGCTACTGCAGGGAACGAATCTCGCGA
>WNWK01052650.1:0-12121 GCA_009830355.1 Cherax destructor
TAATAATAGTTTATTTAGACTGATACAATGTTGTTATTTAGACATGATACATAGGTATAAATGAGGTGTACATCCCAAAAAAACCCTAATATGCTGTGCATTGTGGGCATTCTTAAGATTAAGTTTTTAGATACTATTTCTATCTTCAGCACTAGTACTAACAATGGAGCTTTCACCAGTTATTTCTGGAAATTTATCTTCATTTATTTCTAGGGGGCACCCCCTTGTTTACTATCCCCCATTGCTAGTTTGTAACATTTTTTTTTCCATGTCCTTGTCTACACCCTTTTCCCCCTCCAGGCCACTAACATTCATTTCTCCATTTTTACAGTTCCCGTCTGGGACAACATCTACACCAGGGGTGAAAAAGGCATCCGGCCCTGACTTTTTATATTCCCATCTGTTATAAAAACTTTCAGGTTTTCTATGAAGGCCGTTTTGGTGTTAACATCTTTTAATACCAATGTGATATTTTTCCCACAGTTAGATCTCTTTTTGGGCATCCCCAAAAACACTTCCCGATTTAATACCTTTTGTAGAAAATTTTTGGATATCTGCAAAAATGGGGGGCCCAATTAAAAGACGTTGCATATAACCCCATGCAGAAGCCCATTTGTTTGTTTGGTTGCAGACTACACAGGTTTTCATGATGTGTTTTTTATTGGTTTTTTTTACTGTATATTCTACTTTTAAATCCCCTTTTTAAATGAAATCTGTCTTTTTTTGTATTGTATCTATTTGTATTTGTACGTGTATGATTTGGACAGACTTACCCTTTCTAGTACACACAAACCCGACATATCAAATCAATCAAAAAAAAAATTGATTTCTAGTAATATTACAAAGTGGGGTATACATAGTGTTAATACATTTTATGGGGTATATTTAAAAATTTTTTAAATAATATGCCTAGGTATCCCCTAGGCTTTTCAGGCGTCTTATGATAGGTCTTACTAATAGTGACACAATATTATACTGATTTTAAAGGGTTAGGTAATTGTAGTGATTGACTGGTTTTACAAATTGAGGTTACAAAATTGAGGGTTACAAATTTAGGTTTACAAAATTGAGGTACTGAAATTTAAACATTTAAGAATTTAGAATTATTTAAGAATTTAACAATTAGTTTATATATTAATAGTAAAGGTGATGATTGAGGTCGTGTGACTTTGTAAATGGTCCAAGTGGGACCGAAACGTCGTCGTAAGCTCCTCCTCTCTTTTTATATGTGCGGGTTTGTGTGTATTGTTCCAGTCACGGTATTGTGCCTTTTTTTGTTATTTACCCTCTAGTAGTCACTGTTTGGGTGTTCGATAAGGGCGCCAAAAACCCCGTCACTTCTGAATCCGGATTAAGAACGAATCCGTTTGAATCCGGTCGATGGTTCATTTATTTCTTGGAAGAATCCGGTCCGTGGGACATTTATTTTGAACGTATCCGGTCGGTGATTTTGTACTAGCTCATGAAGGACTACTGGAATAATATTTAATAGAGTAATATGTGTTCAGTTTGATACAAAAGTATAGCTTGCGTGAGTCAAGGCATTTATAGATGATGGGGAGAAATTGATTAATTTTGTTGTAGTTAAACATTAGCTTATGTTTACAGCAGATACTAAGTTTACTCAAATTACAATCTGAGGATATTACTTTTTGTTAGTTTAATATTTTTTATTACACACCCCATACTCATCCTGTGGGTGGTAGTCAAAAGATTACATAGGTACATAATGGGTCCAGGGACTGGGCCCCAAAGTTTTGATAGCTGAGCAAGTTACAAAGGTAATGAACTCACAAGTTACAAAGGTAATGAACTCACAAATTACAAAGGTAATGAACTCACAAATTACAAAGGTAATGAACTCACAAGTTACAAAGGTAATGAATCATGTAAGTAAATTTACTTACGTTTATACATGATTACAATCATGAACAAATTATAAAGTAATGAGCAATTCACTAGTCCACACCCGGTCACAACTGTAATGAGTTCATTTTGACAAAGTGTTTTGTAAGATGGTCATATCAATAGTAAATATCGAAATTATATTATGGGTAAATAACACTGATCGTTGTTGAAAGTAGTTTACAGTATGAGTATTTAGTTTAGGGAGTAGGTAGTTTTTGAGAAAGAGTCTTAAATTGATGTTCAGCCCAGGTTATTTTAGTATTTTCTGGTAATGAATTCCAGATTTTGAGGCCCTTTATGTGCATACAGTTTTTTTCACAGGGTGATATGGACGCGGGGTATATCAAAAAATGATCTGTGTCTTGTGTTATGGTCATGGGTCCTGTTAAAGTTAGTGAGGAGAATTTTGAGTGGAGGGGTTTTTATTTGAGTGTGAGTTCTATGTAGGGAGGCACAAGAATAAGTGTGAATGTTCTTTACGGTGAGTAGTTTTAGACTTTTGAATATTGGTGGAGTATGCTGTCTAGAGGGGAATTTGTTATCATTCTGACTGCAGCCTTTTGCTGGGTTATGAGTGGTTTAAGGTGATTTAATGTTGTTGATCCCCATGCACAAATTTCATAGGTGAGATAAGGGTAGATGAGTGAATAATACAGAGGTGAGGCGGAGAAAATATTGACGACAGAAGAGGCGGGGACTACTAGAAGCAACAACGTAATCAATGAGGCAGTGCAGCGAACCTGCTGGGAAAATTTCGGAATAAAGATACCCAATTGTTACACATGTGTCTTATCAACTTGCTAGCGCACTCAGCTCACACACCGAAGTCCGTGGTTCGATCCTCGGTACGGGTAGAAACATTAGGACGTGTTTCTTAAAGACACCTGCTGTCCATGTTCACCTATCAGTAAAATAGGTACCTGGGTGTTTGTCGACTGTGTGGGTCGCATCCTGGGGAAAAAATTTACATAATTTTGCCCGAAATGCTCTGTATAACAAGGGGGCTTCTATATAGAGTATGTCATTGATGTCAGCTGGCCTGTATACCTTATACATGTACTTGTAGAAATAAAGATTATTATTATTAGTCGAGTGTTTATGTCTTGCAGTTAGTTAGTTTGATATCTTTATTATGCACCCATACCCATCCTGTGGGCGGTAGTCAAAAGATTACGGAGGTACATAATGGGTCCAGGGGCTGGGCCCCAAGTTTTGATAGCTGAGCAAGTTACAAAAGGGAATGAACTCACAAGTTACAAAGGTAATGAACTCACAAGTTACAAAGGTAATGAACTAACAAGCTACAAAGGTAATGAACTCACAACTTACAAAGGTAATGAAACATGTAAGTAAATTTACTTACGTTTATACATGGTTACAATCATGAACAAATTATAAAGCACTCCCCTGGGATTGGTGACAAATTATCCGTTCTCTTGGGACGCGTGTCCCAGAGAGAACGGAGGCGGAGAAATGTAAAATACAAGATGACTAATAATCCTTTCTAGTGATGCAACAATGCTCATCAGAGCTAGACAGAGCCAGTGTGACCTCTGAAAACCATGTTTTTGAGCTACTCGCAGGATGAGCATAGGTTGCACAATAAACTAGCCGCTCAGGCGGCACAATTAACTAAACTAAACGGGGATTTGGAGAGAACGGTGCCCTCTAATGTGCCCAGTTGGCATATTAAAAAGAGGGGCACCATTAAACACTGCTCCGTTCTGCGGATATTTCTTTTGCCTCACACTAAGATCACCGGCCCGGGGGAAACGCTGGGTATTTTTCCCTTTACATCTGATGTTCGTGTTTACTTTACAGTAAGAAGGTAAGTGGGTGTTAGTTGACTGGTGGGGTTGCATCCTAGGGGACAAGATTAAAGGACCACAATGGAAATAAGACAGACATCTATATGAAGTACTGACTTTCTTGATCTTACATATGAAGAAAGAGTGAAATTCCTTAAGCTACACTCTCATGAAGACGTAGACCCTGGTGAGATAAAATTGAAGGTCTTGGATTTGCCTGATCTAAGTTGGGAATTTAACCTTCCTGTTTATGGCGGAAACTTTGTTTTTCTCATTCTCTGACCCTTTCAGGTTTAGTGCTTAATGTGATTACAGTATATAATATTATATTATTATTATCCTGGCCCCGGTCTAAGACAGCATGTAGGCCAGGATGAATTATAACAATTTGGGTATGCTGAATGTTGAAGACAGAGTAAAACAACTAAAGCTAAATCAAGTTTATAAAATTGCTCACAAACAGTGTCCAGAATATCTTGCTGCCAAGTCTGTCAAGGCTGGCAACCAAACAAGTATATTATAGGAGAGAACACAACTTTGTAGTACCCACAGTATACATGGAGAGGGCTTCGGGGGCATCGCCCCCATGGCCCGGTCTGAGACCAGGCCTCGTGGTGGATCAGGGCCTGATCAACCAGGCTGTTACTGCTGGCCGCACGTTAACTGACGTATGAACCACAACCCGGCTGATCAGGTACTGACTTTAGGTGCCTGTCCAGCGCTTTCTTGGAAAAGCCAGGGGTCTATTGGTAATCCCCTTATGTATGCTGGGAGGCAGTTGAATAGTCTTGGGCCCCTGACACTTACTGTGTTGTCTCTCAGTGTACTCGTGGCCCCCTGCGTTTCATTGGGGAAATGTTACATCTGCCGAGTCTTTTTTCTTTCGTAGGGAGTGATTTTTTGTGCAGATTTGATACTAATCTCTGTCTGCGTTCCAGGGGAAAACAAGTTAAGGAACTTCAGTCGTTCCCAGTAATTTAGGTGTTTTATCGTACTTATGTGTGCCGTGAAGGTACGTGGTCAGGGCTTCAAACACCTTTCATTGTACAGCAATAAAGGAGTGAAACGGACCGCCTGCACATGTCAAAGCCAGTCATAACATGAGCCTGTTGAAGAAGAGGCCAAGAGCTACCTAATGGGTGTAGCTACAGAAAAGGAGAAGAGTGTTTTCTTGTATAACTAACTATTACTATGATCTGATCCTCTCTTTAATGTTAATGCAAATAACTCAGCTTACCTTATTCCTAGTATATCTCCTTTTATCGCAACTGCTTTTCACATAGTTGAATTACTTAGCTGTTTTATCTTTTAAGATTTAAATAATAAATTATTACAAGGACCACAGTGGAAATGTCACTGTATGTGACTTTTTTTTACTTATCCCAAGTAATATATATACATATATGCTGCTATGTATGATAATTTATATAACTAATTATGTGTACGGTGGTCTGGTGGCTAAAGCTCTCGCTTCACACGGCGAAGTCCCGGGGTTTGATTCCCAGCGAGGGGAGAAACATTGGCGTGTTTCTTTACACCAGCTGTCTATGTTCACCCATCAGTAAAATAGGTACCTGGGTGTTAGTGGACTGGTGTGGGTCGTATCCTGGAAAAACTGACCTAATTTGCCCGAAAGCTCAGCATAACAAGCGGCTTTCTCATAGTAGTATGTTATTGATGTCAGCTAGGCCTGTATACCATGTATATGTACTTGTAAAAATAAAGATATTATTATTACTTCTACTACTACTACTTCCTGCTCATATTCCAGCAATATGTTTATCCCAAACTCCGGGAGGCAGGGCTCTATAAAGCGTCAGTTGTGGTGGCCCTGAATAACCCCAACAACAACAACAACAACATTAGTTGAAAATGGTTAGTCTTTACCATATTTATATTTTTATAAAAGAAAATTTACGTTACAAGTCAAATTTTATAATTTGTTGTTAAAATAAATGCAGAGTAGCAGTATGTGTTGGAAGACTGTGTCATTGTTGTACTGGTGGGGGGCTCTTGACCCAGGAACTAGACCTGGCCTCTTCTTCCATGGATTGAACATGATTGCCTCTCATTTTCCCAGGTGCTGTATGACCCCATGAATGCACTGATAATAATATACCGTAGATAAGCATCCTCAATTAACCATAACTAGACTAATATAATAACCTTTCTCAGAAAAGCGATAATCACAGACAGCAGTACTGATCATCACTATTCCACCTTCCTCATAACACTACTGATCATCACTATTCCACCTTCCTCATAACACTACTGATCATCACTATTCCACCTTCCTCATAACTCTACTGATCATCACTATTCCACCTTCCTCATAACACTACTGATCATCACTATTCCACCTTCCTCATAACACTACTGATCAGTCACGAGGAGCCTTCACCAGATTCAACTTCAATAACAAAACTTAAAGTGGGACCAAGTAAACCAAGTCCTAAATGAAGACAGCCTAAGCAACACAGATCCCAACCTATGTCTAGAACAGATTAACTCTGTGGCACTCGAGGTATGCTCAAGGCATATTCCGTTAAGGGAAAGGAGAAGATGTAAACTAGAAAGAGAAAGGCCCCTACACAGGCGAAGGCAAAAAATCACAGAGCGGCTAAAAGAGGCCAATATAGTATCTGCAATGCGTAAGGAGACACTGGTCAGAGAAATAGCAAACATTGAACTAAAGCTAAAGGAATCTTACAGGAGTCAAGAAGCATGGGAAGAACTAAAACCATAAATGAAATTGAAAGAAACCCAAAGTATTTCTTTTCTTATGCCAAATCAAAGTTGAGAACAACATCCAGTATTGGGCCCCCACTTAAATGAGATGGGTCCTACACAGATGACAGCAAGGAAATGAGTGAGCTACTCAAGTCCCAATATGACTCGGTTTTCAGCGAGCCACTAACCAGACGGAGAGTCGAAGACCTAAATGAATTTTTATGAGAGAGCCACAGAATTTGGTAGACACAAACCTATCTGATATTATCCTGATGCCAAATGACTTTGAAAAGGCGATAAATGACATGCCCATGCACTCTGCTCCGTGTTCATCAACAATTGCAAGAGGCCCCCCATCGCGGGTTTTAACATCCTATGAAGAGGGAGCATGGACATGGGTCGTCCCACAGCTGCTAAAAAACAGACATAGCCCACTCCACAAAGGGGGCAGAAAAGCAATAGCAAAGAACTACAGACCAATAGCGCTAATGTCCCATATCATAAAAATCTTGGAAGGTTCTAAGAAACAAGATCGCCACCCATCTAGATACCCATCAGTTACACAACCCAAGGCAGCATGGGTTTACAGCAGGTCTCTCCTGTCTGTCCCAACTACTGGACCACTATGACGAGGTCCTGGATGTTCTAGAAGATTAACAAATGCAGATGTAATATACACAGACTTTGCAAAAACCCTTTTTGACAAGTGTGATCATGGTGTAATAGCGTACAAAATGCGTGATAAAGGAATAACGGGAAAAAGTTGGTAGATAGATCTGTAATTTCCTAACAAATAGAAGACAAAGAGTAGTAGTAAACAGAGTAAAATCTGAGATGGCTACGGTAAAAAGCTCTGTTTCACAAAGCACAGTACTCACCCCCATCTTGTTCCTTATCCTCATATATGACATAGACAGGGATATCAGCCACAGCGCCGTGTCTTCCTTTGCAGATGACACCTGAATTGCATGACAGTGTCCTCCTGAAGACACCGCAAGAGTTCAGGCGGACATCAACCAAATTTTTTAAATGGGCCGCAGAAAACAATATAAAAGTTCAATGATGAGAAATTTCAATTACTCTGATATGGAAAATGTGAGGAAATAAAAAACAACATCGGAGTATAAAACAAATTCAACCTCACAGTAGAGCGAAAACTAATGTAAAAGACATGGAGGAATCATGTCAAAGATCTCACCTTCAAAGACCATAACATTGTATCAATCGCATCTGATAGAAAAATAACAGGATGGATAATGAGAACCTTCAAAATTAGGGATGGCAAGCCCATGATAACACACTTCATGTCGCTTGTTCTATCTAGGCGGGAATATTGCTGGCACTAACAGAACATTTCAAGGCAGGTAAAATTGCTGACCTAGAAAATGTACAGAGAACCTTCACGGCACACATAACTGTGATAAACCCCCTCAGTTACTGGGAACGCTGAAGTTCCTCAACCTGTACTCCCTAGAATGCAGGCGGGAGAGATACATGATCATATACACTTGGAAAATCCTAGAGGGGTTTGTACCAAACTTGCACATAAAAAACACTCCCTACGAAAGCAAAAGACTTGCCGTGATGCAACATCCCACAATGAAAGCAGGGGTGCCACTAGCATGATAAGAGACAACACTTATGTGTCAGGGGCCCAAGACTGTTCATCTGCCTCTCAGCATAATAAGGGGACTACCAATAGTCCCCCGGCTGTCTTCAAGCATGCACTGGACAGGCACCTAAAGTCAGTACCTGACCAGCCGGGCTGCAGTTCGTACGTGGTTTGTGTGTGGCAACAGTAACAGCCTGGTTGATTAGGCCCTGATCCACCATGAGGCCTGGTCACAGACCGGGGCCCCGGGGTGTTGACCCCGGGAAATCTCCAGATAAACTCCAGGTATCCCACCTTCCTCATAACACTACTGATCATCACTTCCACCTTCCTCATAACCAACACAGATAAATTACCACTGGATGCTAGTAAGATCTCATTTCGTCTCCATGATACACATCAGCAATTAACTTTATTACAGCAGTATGACATTGGCTCAGAGAGTTTACTGATGATCGGAAACTGACAAATAGTTTGTGTTTTTCTACAAGAAATACAAAACATTTACAATAGACTTAAAACTAAACAGATAACAGCAAAGAGAACTAAAAAGCCCATGGCTAACAAAAAGCATCCTTAGGTCTATTGATAAAACATATATCTATGAAAAAAAGTGCAGATTAGGATTAATAAATAAAAGAGCAGACTAAAAACAATACACCACTACTTATCAATCTAATAAGGATGTCTAAACAACTGTATTATGCCAGCAGGTTTAATTAAATTAAAGGCAATAGAAAAGACCTGGAAAACACTAAAAATCTTGGACTCTCAAAAACTTACCCAAACCAAAGATGTCTTAAATAAACCCAATGAATCTCACATCCAGCCTACTGCAGAAGCTAATTTTTTTATTAACACATGGCCATATCCCGCCAAGGCAGGATAACCTGAAAAAGAAAACACTTTCATCATAATTTGCTCCATCACTGTCTTGCCATTTTTAATGTGCTGAGTTTCTGGTGGAGGATTGTGTACTAGATGGTGTTGAGTTACAAACAGTATGGTACAAAGGGTTGAGGAGGAATTGTTGAGATGTTTTTCATACAGTATTTAGAAAGGATGGAGCAAAATAAGATGACCAAGAAGTTTGTATAAATCAGAGCTGAAGGAATGCTTGGTAGAGGTCTTCCCAGAAAGGGTTGAAGGGAGGGTGTGAGGGAGGTTTTACATGGTAGAACATCCAGTATCCAGCAGTTATGCATGAGCTTTACATTGAAGTGGAGACAAGCAGTTTTAAAGATTTGATGTGCTGTTGGGGTGTGAGCAATATTTATGAAGGGATTCAGGAAAACCAGTTGGCCAGACTTGAGTCCTGGAAATGGAAAGTACAGTGGCTGCACTTTGAAGTAAGGGTGAAAATATTAAAGTTCGGAGGGTTATTTGGTTTTGATGTTTCCATTTTTGATTCACCCTATCTTGGGGAAATGGCTGTTATAGTTAAAAAAAAATTTTGAAATCTTGTAATTTTAGTGTAACTTTTAATCTATAGTAATTCTCAACTACTGGTTTGTACTTTTTTTAAGATACAGTACTGTGTATATTACAAGTCTTGCCAGTTACTGTTTAATTTATTATACTGAAATTTTTTGACTTCAGTAACTGCATGCTTTCTCTTGATTATATTATATTATTTTATGATTATTCAACTCAAATCATATAGTACAGTGGCCCCTGGTTTTCGTTGAAAATTCATTCCAGAATGCTGTTTGAGTGCAATTACCGAACGAATTTTCCCACAAGGAGAAATGTAAATTAGATTAGTCGTTTCAGAACCCCAAAAAATACACTTACAAAAGCTCTTACAAAAATACATTTACATAATTGTTCGAGTTTGGAGGTGAACGAAACCGGGGGTCCACTGTATATATATATATATATATACTACTGTAAAATGTTATCAGATGCCTAATATGCAAAATTCTTTATATTTCAGAATTACATCACAACTGAATGAGCATCATTTATAACTTTGCCAGAAGGATAGTGGTGTATGTAATTTACTTATAGACATCCATAAGCTCAAAACAAACTTAATCATGAATGTTAATCATATTGGGAACATAATGTAAGTGTGAATTTTGTGAGGCATATTTGACAATCAAGATACACTGAAACAGCATCTGAGGCTTCATTCTCGAAGAAAACCCTATAAATGTGATGATTGCGGAGCAAAATTTTCATACAATAGTACACTTGAGTGGCACAAAAAGAGTCACAGCGGGGAAATGCCATTTAAGTGTGATGAATGTGGTGCTCAGTTTGTACAAAACAGCATCTAGTCTGGCACATGAGGAAGCACAGAGTGCGAGACACTTCACACAATTCTGCACTTGTTGTGAATATGACAAATATTTACCATCAACAGGGTGTCCATAACTTTCCCAATATATTAAATTTACAAACTTGGTGAATGCAGTAAGCACTGTGCCCACTAACGTTGTGGCCACGTGTTCCGCAGGACCCACAACAGCATGGCACCACCTTCAAATCATCATATGGTTAATTCTGTTTCTTCCTATCCTATTGCTGCTACAGGCTCTTCCCAGCCCGCATTGTTAACACATTTATCAGGTAAAGAAAACCTGAAGAAGATGCAACTTATAGATGTGATATATGTGGTACTATGTTAATGCACAGTTCTGACTTAAAAGCTCATATGGATACCAAACACAACATGGGTGAAAATAATCCTTTTTTACCTTCTTGCTAGGCAAAAAAAGCAAATGGTGACCCACCAAAAAAAAAAAATCATATTAAAAAAAACCTTTTAAATGTGATCTTTGTGGGCGGTTTCAAAACTGAAGGTCATCTAAAAAGTCATGGGAAAAAGCATACCTAGAGGGGCCCATATAAATGTGAAAAATGTGGTCTAACATTTTCTGATCAACTATTTTAGAGTCACATGAACGGAGACATAAACAGAAAGACCATACAAATGTGACTGTGGAGCAGTTTTTTTTCAGAGAGACTCATTTGCAAAGACATCCCAAAAGGGGGCCCCGGGAGCTTGTTTAATAGATATAGTTTGTGAGTGTATAAAATTATTATTGTTTATTAAAAATAACAATTTTTCCCCAAAAAAAAATTAAAATTAATATATTAGTTCAATCATATATAATGTTCTATTTTTCCATTTCTTTTTTATAGGTGCTTTTATGCTGCTGAAAGTTTTGTATTCTTTAGCATATTTGCTCATTAACTAAAGTGACTACAGTCAGTTTAACAGTAAAACAGAGAGTGAGTTAAATGTCATTTTTAATTCGCAGTTACAATATAAAACTGTGCTACCCATGATTTTTAAAAACCCATGGACTAAGAACATATGGGAAAAACAGGGGGTTCCAAAAACCTCATTGAGAGCCATTTGAAAATTTTTTTAAAGTCTTAAAAAAAAGTTTTTTTACATAACATTGTCACTTTATGTGTGAAATACCTGAACTACAGTGATTCAGACAATTAAAAGAAAGAGTATATTTCTAAAAAATGGTTACATTAATACTATACATTATTTGTTACCTTCAAATTGAGTTTGGGTTGTTTAAAATCTTGAAGTGAGTGGAAAGAGTGGCTGTGACTGTACTTGGCCAAGGTTAAAAGGGTTGGGGATCTTGTGATGTTCAAAGGGTGGGGATCTTATGATGTTGAAGGATGAGGCTTTTTTGATGTTGAAGATGGACTCTTGTGATGTTGAAGATTAAGACTCTTATGATGTGAAGGTTGGGGGGAAACTTGTGATGATGCAGCTTTATGTTTATTTTAAATGAAGTCCTCGGTACTCAGTCATACTGCTGGTTTGTTTTACCCTGCAGTTCTTTATACACATACCGGGGGTATACCTGGAGAGGGGGGGTCAACACCCAAAGGGCCCAAACCCAAAGGCCCCAAACCTCTCCCGAGCATGTTTAAGATGAATCATGGTCCTTTTCAGTAAAGTTTGCATTTTTCCCAAAAGTGTACAGTGACTCATTTATCTCTTAAATTTAAATTATTTTTTAAAGCTACAAATCAGTATTTTCACAAAATTATTTCATTTTGAGTTTGATCTTATTATAGTATAGTA
>WNWK01052651.1:0-12120 GCA_009830355.1 Cherax destructor
ATAAGAAAGGAGGACCACTGCGCAGGCCTGTTCCCCTTTTTAGGCAGGTCCTTAATTCCCCCCCACTAACAGAATATTTGTTCAACCTAATTTTCAATACTCCCCAAAGAAATAAGCTTTGATAATTTTTTTACTCATGTGCAATTCCCACTCCCCAACCCCTTTCACTCATGAATTTATCCAACCTAAATTTAAAACTACCCAAGGTCCTTGCTTCAATAACCCTACTAGGCAGACTGTTCCACTCATCAACTACCTATTTCCAAACCAATACTTCCCTATATCCTTTCTAAATCTAAACTTATCTAACTTGAATCCATTATTGCGGGTTCTCTCTTGGAGAGATACCCTCAAGCCTTTTTTATATCCCCTTTGTTAATACCCATTTTCCACTTGTATACCTCGATCTGTCCCCCCTCATTCTCGTCTTACAAGTAAGTAATTTGGGTCTTCAATCTTTCTTCGTAAGGAAGATTTCTAATGCTATTATTAATTTAGTCATTCTACGCTGAATGTTTTCTAACAATTTATGTCCATTCTGTAATATGGAGACCAGAACTGAGCTGCGTATCTGGTGAGGCCTTACTAATGATGTATAAAGCTGTAATATAACCTCTGGACTTCTGTTGCTAACACTTCTTGTTTCAGTAATCTATTTGCCTTATTACGTACGCTTAGGCATTGCTGTCTTGGTTTAAGGTTGCTGCTTACCATCCCCCCAAGCCCCTTCTCAATCTGTATGGCTAAGTTCTGTTATTTAACTTATAAGTGCTTGGGTTATGGACACTCCCGAGCTTTAGAACTTTGCATTTATCTACATTGAACTGCATCTGCCTTTTCTGACCAGGAATTGGTTTGTCTAAATCCTCCTGTAGTTCACTGACATCTACGTCTGAATCGATTATCCTACCTATCTTCGTGTCTCCGAATTTGCTCATATCACTAGAAATTCCCTCGTAGGTCATTTATATATTTAAAACAACAAGGGGGCCCCCCAAAACCGATCCCTGAAACGCCACTTGTTACAGATCCCCACTCCGATTTAACCCCATTTATGCACACCCTCTGCTTCCTATTGGTGACCATGACTCGATCCATGGAAACACTTTTCCCCCAATGCCATGAGCAGCCACTTTCTTTAACAGTCTCTGATGTGGTACTCTATCAAAAGCCTTACTAAAATCCAAATAAACAATATCGAATTCTTTAGCATTATCAATGCCTCAAAGCCTTACTGAAAAAAGTTAATAAATTAGTTGGCAGGAACGGCCCCTGGTGAATCCATGCTGGTATCATTAATCAAATTATGCCTATCGAGATGGCTTCCTATGTTATCAGCTATAATCGACTCTAGTAATTTGCCTACAATTGATGTTAGATTATTGGGCGGTAATTTGATGGTAACGACTTGTCCCCTGCTTTAAAAATAGGAATTACATTAGCCATCTTCCACGTATCCGGCACTACACCTGTTTGAAGAGATAGGTTAAAAATGTTAGTTAAGGGTTCGCAGAGTTCTATTTTGCATTCCTTAAGAACCCTTGAAAAAGCTCATCAGGGCCTGGCGATTTATTTTGCTTCAACGGTCTATCTGTTTGATAACCTTTTCGCTAGTGACTGTGATACTACATAATTTATCTTCTTCAGGCCCACTAAAATACCTAATTCTTGGGATATTATTAGTGTCTTCCTGGTGAAAACCGAGAGAAAATAATTATTAAAAATAGAGCACATTTCATTCTCTTTGTCAGTAAGATACCCATAATTATTTTTAGGGGACCTATCTTATCTCTAACTTTTGTTCTATACACCTGGAAAAACTTTTTGGGTTATTTCGAATCCCTAGCAACTTTAATTTCGTAGTCCCGTTTAGCTTTTCTTATCCCCTTTTAACGTCCCTCTTAATGTCAATATACTGACTCATAAGATGACCCTCACCTCTTTTGATACGCCTATAAATTCCTTTCTTCTGCCTAAAAGATATTTGAGCCTTTATTCATCATTTTGGGTCATTTCTATTCGATCTAATTTCTTTATATGGGATAAAGTTATTTTTGGGGAGCATGTATAGTGTTCAGAAAACTGTCATATTGATAGCTCTCTTCATTACCCCAGTCCACAGATGATAAGTGTTCTCTAAGTCCATTGTAATCTGCTAAGCGAAAATCTGGGACCGTTACTGAGTTATTCGTACTATGAAACTTCCATTCAATGCCAAAGGTAATTGATTTGTGGTGCTTGCGCCGAGTTCCTCTGTAATTTCTAAATTATTAAAAGGGTTTCCTTGTTTGCCAGAACTAAGTCAAGCAGGTTATTTCCCCTTGTAGGTTCTGTCACAAACTGCTTCAAAAAACAATCTTGAACTACTTCTAAGAAGTCGTTGATTCTAAATTCCCAGTCAAAAAATTCCAATCAATTTGACAAAAGTTGAAGTCACCCAGAATAACTACGTTATCGTGCATTGTGGTTAACTTTCCTCCATAGTAGTCTCCCTTGGTCCCTATCTAAGTTTGGGGGGCGGTATATCACACCTAAAATCAATTTTCATGCCTCTCTGAAAATTCTATCCAGACAGACTCTGTATGTGTTATTTCAGACTTTATTCCCTTTTTTATGCAACAGTTCAAGCGATCTCGGACATACAGTGCCACTCCACCCCCCTTCCCGAAACTTCTGTCTACTTGGAACAATTTAAAACCCGTATATGACATTCAGCAGGCATGTCCCTATTTTTCGTATTGAACCACGTCTCAGTTATGGCAAATACATCAATGTTACCTGCACTTCAACTAATCTCAAATCGTCCATCTTATTCCTAGCACTACGACTATTTGTATAATACACTTTTAAAGACCCTCCTTTCTCTTTACCCTTCCTGCTCCATTCTGTTTTACCACTATACCTATTACTGTCCTTGTTATTGTTAAGATTTTTTATATCAAAGCCTAGATCTATATTTCGACATTCAGTATTTTCCATTTCTAAACCCATACCTCTAACTAACCTAGTTTAAAGTCCTAACAACACCCTCAACTGAGCTAGCAAGAAAATCCACACCTGCCCTGGATAAGTAACCCCATCCCTGGCATACTTTCTTTGGCCATAGAAGTGGTCCCAGTTGCAAATGAATGGTACTGCATTGTCCTTACAGTGTTTGTCCAGCCAGCAATTGACACCAATTGCCCTGGACACCATTCATCTCCAACTCCTCTCCTTTGGCAAATACCACATATGACAGGGTTCCCACCCTTCTTCCTAATTATGTCTATTGCTGACCTATACCTGCTAATCAGGTCCTCACCCCCTACGTCTGCCAACATCGTTGCCTCCAGCACTGAGACAGATAATAGGTTGCCCCCATTACCTCTCATGATGTCGTCCAGACGGCTAACAATATCCTCCATCCCAGCCCCAGGAAAGCAAACCCTCTGTCTCCTACTTCTCTCTTTCAAGCAGAAGGCCCTATCCATATACCTAATTTGACTATCCCCAACAAGAACAATGTTCTTACCTTCCTTGGTGTTGTTCGTGATTTTCCCTTTTGGGTCGACTCACTTCATCGGGTAACAGAGAATCGGTTGTGTTTCCACAACAGGTTTCTGGTTCTTCGTTAATTCTCCTCTCCATCCATCCTCTTGATCTTTAACTTTGTCCCATGCATTCCGGCCACTGTCCAGGTTCCTTTCTTGGCTTGAGGATTCTCAACAGGAGGATTACTACGAATCCTCTTTTTTTCCTCAGTCAGTCGCTGTATCTCAGCTTAGCTCCCCAGTTCTTCCTTCAGCTGCTGGTAGAGTAGCTCAGAGAGGACATCTTGTTCAGATTCACAGAGCACACAAGACACGTCTTCACTGAGTTAAGTCAGGTCCACCACTCAATTAAGTCAGGTCCACCACTGAGTTAACGTAGATGTCGGGGAACTTCAGGAGGATTTAGACAAACTTTCCTGGTCAGAAAAGTAACAGATGCAGTTCAATGAAGATAAATGCAAGGTTTGAAGCTCGGTAGTGTCCATAACCCAAGCACTTATAAGTTAAATAACGTAGAACTTAGCCATACAGATTGCAAAAGGACTTGGGGGTTATGGTAAGCAGCAACCTTAAACCAAGACAGCAATGCCTAAGCGTACGTAATAAGGCAAACAGATTACTGGGATTTATATCAAAAGTGTAAGCAACAGAAATCCAGAGGTTATATTACAGCTTTATACATCATTAGTAAGGCCTCACCTAGATTATGCAGCTCAGTTCTGGTTCCATATTACAGAATGGATATTAATTCGTTAGAAAACATTCAGCGTAGAATGACTAAATTAATACATAGCATTAGAAATTTTCCGTATGAAGCAAGACTGAAGACCCTAAATTACATTCACTTGTAAGCGAAGAATGAGGGAAGACATGATCGAGGTATACAAGTGGAAAATGGGTATTAACAAAGGGGAATAAATAAGGTCTTGAGGATATCTCTCAGAGAGAACCCGCAATAATGGATTCAAGTTAGATAAGTTTAGATTTAGAAAGGATATAGGAAAATTGGTTTGGAAATAGGGGTGATGGAAAGTTCCAGTGGGTTTTCAGGCCTTGGGTAGTTTTTTTGGTTGGAAATAAGGAGAGGGTTTTATTTGAGTGGGGTTCACATGGAAATAAAATTATCAAAGCTTTTTCTTGGGTAAAGAAAATTAGGGTTAAAATTTTTCTGTTAGTGGGATGGAATGTGAAGGGCTTGCCTAGTTGGGCCAAATGTTGCATTTCCTCCTTTCTTATGTTCTTATTTAACATCTCCCCAAAAAAAAATTTTCCAGATGCATAAACTCTTAACATAACTTTTGTATCCCATCAATACATTAATATATTCTTCTTCCTTCTTTTCTTCGATAAGTGATAATTCAACATCACTGGTATCCTTCCCTCTAATTTTCTCAGGTACGTGTGACCTGATCCCCTTTTTTTTCTCTCCACTGAAAGTCTCCCCACCCCTCTTCCCGCATGTTTTGCTTAGAGCTATGACATCCAGTTTATTATCTTCTGTTCTATTCCACACACATTCAAACATCCACACTTTAAAACAATCTTTATAAATTTAGTAGTTAATACAAAAGACGTTCCTAGTCCCTTGTTCCCAACATTTTAGTTGTCATTTACGACAGGCAAGGCTTACGGAGGAAGGATTCTTCTCTACTTACCCATGGAGATGAAAATAAATAATATAAGAACTAGAACTACAGAGAAGTGACAAGGAAACTCAGGTCAGTTTGTAATATACATTCATGTACGGTTGATACAATATACATTCATGTATGGTTGATACAATATACATACATGTCCCGGGTTTATACAATATACATACATGTACGGTTGATACAATATACATACGTGTACGGTTGATACAAGATACATACATGTATGAACGATACAATATACATACATGTACAATTGATACAATATAATACATTCCGGCGATACAATATACATACATGTACAGATGATACAATATATGTACATACATGCGGATGATACAATATAGATACATGTATGGACGATACAATATACATACATGTACATTCAGGCGCCTTCTTACTGTGCGGACATAGTCCTCTGCCTCCTGGTGGCAAATGGTTCATTTATTTTCCACAAAATGGCGGCATCAGGCAGACACCTTTTAAACACTGTGTGTTTGGGTTGGGGAAGGGAAATTTGCTACCTGAAATTGTGTCTACGATGTTTTCAACGAATCCTGCAGGATATTTATCATATAGACATTGGAGACCTGTATGGGTGGCGTTAAATTGAATGTTTTAAGTTGTCATCGACCCAAAGTATGAGTGATTGGTTGATACCTATCAAGATCAGATCTATGCAGTTAACAGAGGTATGGAGGTGCGCCTAAGGGATGTTTTGCACTCTTATATGTGGATTAGAGTGCGTAACATTCCCTTTGAAGTGGACCCGGTTGATTTAATGGACGTCTTCAAGGATTTTGGCATCGTTCATGCAGCGAATGTGGGCAAATGTCGAGAGGGGCCCTTTGAGGGCCTCCCGGAAGGCTCTTAACTCCAAAAAAATGACCATCTTTCGTCCTATCCCATCGTACATTGTAATGCCAGAGTTCAAGACACAAGTGTGCATCACATATGCGGGTCAACAGAGGACGTGTCGTCGTGTGCAGCATATGATCATGTGGCGGCAGAGTGTCCTCGGAAGGTAAACAGCATGCAGTGACACTGGTGGACAGTGGTCTGTTGGGAAACAAAGTGATGGCGGTAAGGAAGGACCTGTTATGGTGCTAAGACATGGGTGACATAGTGGAGAATAGTATGGATACCTGTCGTACGCTACCTGGGCAGTATTGGTGGATCAACTTCAGGAAAAGTAGTGGAGGACATTCCAGTGGTGGTTAGCCTATGCCTGTCCTTGGAGGATGTCTGGGGAATCTGTTGGATGAGGCCTTGCCGATGCTTAGTGAGGCAGGTAGCTCTGAGGCAAAAAGGAGGATAAGGAGTGTGGGGAAAATGGGTGCATGAAAATGGAGTTAACGAGATGGTGAGGGGATTGTTAGGGTGGATGTGCATGAGTGCTGAAAGACCAAGATATGGACAGTGATACTGGTATGGATATAAGTGAATCACGGAAAAGGTCTCTCCCTCTTCGGACGGGGAGGACATTTAACACCAGCACAGAGGTCTTGTAAAAAAACCTTGGTTTTTGCGTCACAGAAGGAAAGGGGGGGATGCCTTTAAAGGATAAAAAGGGGTGAAGGGGAAGTGTGGGATAATAGTATGGAACCGAGATCCTCTGGGTGGCGCAACAACCAAGACCAAGAGGCAAACCCACAATAGTCTTTTCAGGTTTAACTATCAATGTTAATGGAATGAGGGCTGAAATTGGGAAGTGGGTAGGGGTGATCTTATGACGCTTTGGTTAAAGTGGGTTTTCTGCAAGAACACAACTTTAGGATTGGTAGAGATCTTGTGGAGGGTATGATGTGTTTGCTGGTTCGGCTAGAAGGTTAAGGGTGGGGTTGCAATAGTCATACAGGTGTCGAGCCCTTTTCAGTTGATGGCTTGGGAGGAGAGTGGGGATGGCAGGATAGTAAGGGTAGATGGGGAATGGGGTGGTATAAGGGTTAGCTTTGTTGGTGTATACATGCCGGCAGAGTTTAAAGAAAAATCAAGGAAGATTTTGTGAAATCATCTCGTGTATGCTTTGCGGGGGCTACCCCGAGTGGTGGGGTTTTGGGAGGATTGGAATTGTATCATTAGGGGTAGGGATGTGGAGCCTTGGGGCTGGGGTGTGTTGGGAGAAGAGATGTGTTGAGTGGGTTTTAAAGGAGTAGTGAGGGGAAGGGGCTGGTGGAGAATACTTTCTTTGACGAGATTATGCTGCTGGACTGGACAGGATTTATATATCCCGGTCAGGTTAGGGTAGTGGGATTCATATCATAGAAGTGGGATTTTCGGATCATTGAGGAGTTATGGTGGATGCAACATGGGAAGGGGGCGATAAAATGGTTTAAGGAATGTTGGAAATTAAATGGTAAATTGTTGCATGAAGAGGGACAACGAGAATCTTTTGTATATTGGTGGAGGGATTTGGCGGCAGGGAAAAAATGAGGAAGCTGGTGAGGTTTCTCTGCATTGGGGGAAGATGGAAAAAAGGAATTCAGGGTTCTAGGGGGTTGGGAGGGGGAGGGGGGCTGGGCTTTGGGTTGGAAATTGGAGGGGTTTTTGGGTATGTTCGAAAGCCAGGGGATGTCTGCTTTGAAGGGAAAATTTAGGTTTTTAAAGGAAAGTTGTGTAGTATTCAGAATGAGCGTTTTGATGTCTGTTGTGCAGACAGGGATGTGGTTTTTGGGGGGGATAGGCGTCAAAACATGTGTTAAATAAGTGGGAAAAAGGGGGGGATGACAATTTCATGTGTAAGTAGGGGAGGATATGGGTGGATATGTGGGGGGGGAAAAATTATTTAAAACCGGGGGCGATAAGCGATATGCGGATAAATAGTTTATGAAGTTTTGGGGTTGTGGACAGGGGGGTGGGGCGAGAGGAACATCATGCGGGGAAAGGGGTAGTAGAGAGGGTGGGAGATGGGGATAGAGCATGCATGGAAGGACCTGTTATGAAGAGGAGGCATGGGGGGCTGTGAAGGGTTTTAAAAGGGCGGAAAGGCTCCGGGGTTTGGGGTGGCATAATTAATAAATTTTTTATAAGGTACATTGGGGGGCTATAAAGGAATGCTTAGTGTTATTGTTGAATATAATAAAAGGGGGAGGGTGTATAGGGATAGGTCAAGGTATGGGGTGGTGGTTTGGTTGGGGAAAAGGGGAAAAAGGGGAAAACCCTGGATAACTTTGGGCCATTGGCATTAAAACCCTTTACTGGGGGACCGTTAAAATACGGTCCTGAAAGCATGGTTTTGCGCCGGTCCCCCCTACCCCCCCTGGGTCTAGGTTCCTGTTCTCTTTTTTGACCAATCACAAGCCTTTTGCGAGTCGCCCCAAACTGCGTGAGCCCCGCGTCCTTGTTTCCCCCTTGGTTGAGACAAAAAGTAAACACTTCCCTTGGCGTCACCCGAGCCTGATTTTGCTTTTTTTCCCCCTCATAAAACGGTTATACTCTCAAAAAATTGGTAAATATGTATTTTGTGTCCAGTGTGTAAATGAATAGTTTAGGCATATTTTGAGATATATATCAGGAGTTAGATATGCATAATATTGGTGTACCATGTTTTAAAAAAAAATGGCCTAGAATTTTTATTTAGAAAATAAATATTTTTTATAAAAAATTTTTAGTGAAAAATGAATTCGAGTGGTCGGGGGTGTACAGAACATTTTTTTGTCATTAAAGGAAAAGAGAAATTGTTCTATGGTGAATCCTCAAAGAAGTCCAAAAATTCTGCATTTTGGAGGAATGTGACTCAGATCCAGAACCAGATGACCTGTTGCCATCTCGGGTGCAGTACCAATGTGCGAAAGGCCTGATGACAGTGTGAGGTTTGAAAAAAACGATAGGTTTGATAAAATGTGGGTGGGGGCCCCGGGTGCAAATCAAGATATTTACATGCAAGTATTGCAGCAAAAAAAAAATCTGTAAAATCCTTTTTTTCCCCGTCCCTACCCCAAAGTAAATCTATGCATCAAGGGGAAAAAAATTGCTTCATAGCCTTTCATTTTAGAAATTGGGGTCTAGAATGATTGTTCTTTCTCAAAAATTTTGGAAAAGGGGGCTTGAATTTTTTACCCCTTTTTCAATGTGTCCATGTTGCTTTTTTTGTTCTTTTTTTATTTTTATATTTTCAAAATGTTTGGAAACAAGTTCCATTATTTTTTTTTATATTGTCTATTAGTATAATAAAATAGAAAAATACTTTTTTTGGGGTTTATTAACAATTGCAAATTTGCAACATTCAGAATTTGCCCCTTTTCCGGGGGACCTTTAAAAAAAAGGTCCCCGAATATTGGCAATTGCGAAAAAAATTTTTTTTTGAATTTCAATTATATGGGCTCATTATCCTTACATTAAACTACTCTCTCCACCCCCTAAATAATTTAAATTTTCTTTTTCCCGGGATCCAAATTACAAAATTTTAAATTTTTGGGAAAAAGATTGAAAAAGATTAGGTGGGGTCATAGAGGAGGGGCAGTGTGGGATCCCAGGGAGAAGCATGATACAAGGACATAAAGCATCAGTTTTTTTAATAGAAGATGGGGGGGGGTTTTAAAACATTGATTGGCAAAAGCGTAGGTAGTTTGAAAGAATGGAGACGTTGCATAAAAAAAAAGGAGGTGACAGGGTTTTGGGGAGGATGTGGGGGGATGGGTAGTGACAATGTATAGGGAGGCGGGAGTGAAAGTACGAGTGAATGGTAGAATGGGAGAAAGGATCATTATGGAAAGAGGATTGGAGGGGGAGGGGCCACTTTCACATTTTATTTGGGTGCTTGCAGGATCCTTTTTTATAGACTGGAAGGGTAGGCATAGGGGGGGGGACATGAGTCCCGGGGAAAAAAATTTGGGGGACAAAGAATCATAGGGTATGTAGATAAACCACTGTGCTTGTAAGTAGGGGGGGGGGTTTAAGTGTTGGGGGGGTGAATAATTGGGTGTTTGGAGGGGGTACTGGTATGGGGGAATAGTGCCAAATCAAATTATTGGAGGTGGGGATTTTGGGGGGTGGGGCATGGGTAAAAGGCATGGGTGGATGATAGTTTGAAATTAAGAAATGTGAGGTAACATATTTAAATACTGGGGGGATTCCCGTAGAGGATTTAAAATTTTTAGAACGTGGTTCAAAAGACATTGAGTAGGCTAAAAGGGGGGGGGTTTGGGGGTCTTACATTTCAAAGGGTAGTGGCAGTCAACACACTAATTTTATAGTAAACTTTGGCATGTGGCAGTAGTTTCCCCTTTTTTGCAATCAGATATAAGCAGACTTGAGGGAGAGTCATGAGATACATTTGGGCGAATGGTCGGCCATGGCTGCGGGGAAAGGGGGTAGTTAGGGGAAAAAAGTGGATAGGGGTTGCCTGGGGGGGATTTTTTTTTGGAGCTTTTTTTTTGTATATTAAAAAAGGGGGGTTGTACGTTGGGGTGGCATGGAAGCTGGGGAGTGGGTAGGATGGCAATAGATCTGGGTAGATGGGGGGGGAGGGGGGTTTTGGGTGGGTTGGGATAGTTTGCGGCAAATGATGGTAGTGAAGACTTCTCATTGATTGAAATAATGGGATGGGGTAGGAATGTTATTGAGGGTATATTTAATATCCTATGTTGATTCCCAAAAAATTTTAAAAAGGGGTTTTAAGGGTTAAAAATTGAGATCGGGGGGTGGGGGAAATTTAAAGTATCGGTTTTTCCCCCGGGGGGTTTATCAAGGCGGTTTTATTCAATATGGGCATCATAAGGGATGGAAGATGTGAAAGGTGTGGTAATCGGGGGACTAAAATGCATACGATATATTTTTTGACATTTTGGGGGCCCCGGGGGGGGAATGGATGGGTGGTTTTTTTGGGGGGGGGCGACGCTTCTCTGTTCTTTTTTTATTTTGTGCTTAGTGTTGAGCGTCATATATTTCAATATAATGGATATAAAACGCTGACCCCAAATCGTTCAGGTATATTACTTGTACTTAAATGTGATTTAAAAACCCCTTTCCCCCACTTTCTTGTGTTCACAGAAATGTAATTAGGAAGGTAAATTCGTGATACAATATTATTTTGTTAGTAGTGTGCATAGTCTGTTAAAACCCTTTTAAACCCATGGGGTAAATTCATTTTGGAATTTTAAGAAGGATGTTGGTTTTTTCCCTTTTTTTCAACAAAAAAATTGTAAGATTAAGAGTTTGGTCTGATTTTAAGGTACAATTAGTTCATTCAGAACCAGATATATCGCCTTAAGTTTTATAGTGAGATACTACATTATGAGGTAATTAAATATATAATTTGCTTTTTTTTGTAATTATGTATAATTATGGTATAGTAATTATGTGATATGATGAATTTGTATTAAGCAACTGTAATTTGTTAAATAAAATATAAAAACAAAAACAAAAAAAAATTTAAAAATTTTAAATAATGACACAGAGAAAAAACGAAGGAAAAAAAGCCAGAATATGAGGGGGGGGGGACGAGAGTGGTAGAATTGATATAGGAAATAGAACCCCCAGTACATAACCTAATCTTTATCTCCTTCTCTCCCTACCTCATCTCTCCTATATTTATTTTACCTTTCCTCTTCTGTCCCGGTGGGTTCTGTTTTTTACTTAAATTCCACTGAGATTTTGTCCTCTTTAAAACCCTTCCCCCGTGGGATTATTTTCCTGCAATGCTCCTTTGTTACATTATCTCTCCTGCAGTGCTCCCTGTGACATTGTTGGGGCCCCGAACAAGTAATTTTTGGTTGGGCATTTTGGGGACTGCCGTCCCGTATAACTGGGCTGCAGTGACAGTGTGAGTCACCACTGTTAATTTAGGGCGGGGAACATGGCATGAAGGGGTATTTTGACTTTACTGAGGGAAATTGGCTACTTATGAGCTGTGGATGGGATCAGTGATTGTCTTGCTTTATCCCAGTTTGCCAGACTCATTTTCTGCCGGCTTTGGTGGCCCCACCCAAAAACACGGTGGT
>WNWK01052652.1:2500-12120 GCA_009830355.1 Cherax destructor
TTCATGTTTTGAGTTTTCTGTCAATGTATTCTGTCTATTAATATAGCACTCATTCAATATATATAGGAAGTGGTAGGAGAAGAAAATATTCTAACAGCTCCGGGGAGAACCTCGAGTTTTCCCTGAGGTACGTTATTGTCTTCTCTGAGGATGAGGGTCCCCCAATAAAGTTCTAGAGGTGGTACCTCCTTATATTATATATATATATATATATATATATATATATATATATATATATATATATATATATATATATAAAGTGTATGGTAGAGTTATTATTGAAAGAATTAAAGAGTAAGACAGAAAGCAGGATAGCAGATGAACAAGGGGCTTTAGGAAAGGTAGGGTGTGTGTAGACCAAGTGTTTACAGTGAAACATATAGGTGAACAGTATTTGGATAAGGGTAAAGAGGTTTTGTGGCATTTATGGATTTGGAAAAGGCGTATGATAGGGTGAATAGGGGGCAATGTGGCAGATGTTGCAGGTGTATGGAATAGGAGGTAGGTTACTGAAAGCAGTGAAGAGTTTTTATGAGGATAGTGAGGCTCAAGTTAGAGTGTGTAGGAGGGAAGGGGACTATTTCCCAGTAAAAGTGGGTCTTAGACAAGGATGTGTGATGTCACCGTGGTTGTTCAATTATTTATAGATGGGGTTGTAAAGAAGTGAATGCGAGGGTCTTGGCAAGAGGTGTGGGGTTAAAAGATAAATAATTAAATACAAAGTGGGAGTTGTCACAGTTGCTTTTTGCTGATGGCACTGTGCTTTTGGGAGATTCTGAAGAGGTTGCAGAGGTTGGTGGATGAATTTGGTAGGGTGTGTAAAAGAAGAAAATTGAAAGTGAATATAGGAAAGAGTAAGGTGATGAGGATAACAAAAAGATTAGGTGACGAAAGATTGGATATCAGATTGGAGGGAGAGAGTATGGAGGAGGTGAATGTATTCAGATATTTGGGAGTGGACATGTCAGCAGATGGGTCTATGAAGGATGAGGTGAATCATAGAATTGATGAGGGAAAAAGGGTGAGTGGAGCACTTCGGAGTCTGTGGAGACAAAGAACTTTGTCCATGGAAGTAAGAAGGGAATGTATGAGAGTATAGTTATACCAACGCTCTTATATGGGTGTGAAGCATGGATGATGAATGTTGCAACGAGGAGAAGGCTGGAGGCAGTGGAGATGTCATGTCTGAGGGTAATGTGTGGTGTGAATATAATGCAGAGAATTCGTAGTATGGAAATTAGGAGGAGGTGCGGGATTACCAAAACTATTATCCAGAGAGCTGAGGAGGGGTTGTTGAGGTGGTTCGGACATGTAGAGAGAATGGAACGAGCAAGAATAACTTCGAGTGTATAAATCTGTAGTGGAGGGAAGGCGGGGTAGGGGTCGGCCTAGGAAAGGTTGGAGGAGGGGTAAAGGAAGTTTTGTGTTCGAGGGCTTGGACTTCCAGCAAGCATGTGTGAACGTATTTGATAGGAGTGAATGGAGACAAATGGATTTTTAATACTTGACGTGCTGTTGGAGTGTGAGCAAAGTAACATTTATGAAGGATTCAGGGAAACCGGCAGGCCGGACTTGAGTCCTGGAGATTGGAAGTACAGTGTCTGCACTCTGAAGGAGGGGTGTTAATGTTGCAGTTTTATAACTGTTGTGTAAAGCACCCCTCTGGCAAGACAGTGATGGAGTGAATGATGATGAAAGCTTTTCTTTTTCGGGCCACCCTACCTTGGTGGGAATCGGCCGATGTGCTAATAAATATATATATATATATATATATATATATATATATATATATATATATATATATATATATATATATATATATATATATATATATATATATATATATATATATATATATATAGCAAAAAGATCACAGTAAACAGGTGATATCAAAATATGCAAGACAACCACTATGAAAAAATAGAGGAATTCCAAGCGCTTTCGTGACTACTCACATTATCAAGGAACTATAACAGGAAACATGACAAGAAGGGCTTATATAAGGGGCGAGACTACACCTCACAGTCACATCACACTAACAAAGACTACACCTCACAGTAGCGTAACATTGCACGCCTCTGTGAAGAGGAACATAAGAAAGGACCTGAAACTCTTCCCAAGAATTAAGATTAGTCCAATTTATCATTAAATTCTTCCCAAATTTTATTAATTATAAATGAATCCAATTTATATAAACCAAAAGAAATATTCATATTATTTTCAAAACTGCTTTTAATGAAACATGATTCTATTATATTCCTCTCAACCATGGACTTGCTTGATACAACCTTCTCAGCATTTTGAAAATCAATTGGATGGTTAAAATCTCTCACATGAATAAATAGAGCATTAGAATCTTGTCCAGTTCTAATGCTATATTTATGTTGTTTTAATCTTAGTTCAAGACTTTTACCAGTTTGACCATAATAAACTTTATCGCATATTTTACAGGGAATCTTATAGACACATCCGTCAGCATTTTGGGGGGAATTTTTTATCAAAAGTCTTTTTACTGTATCAAGATTTTTAAATACAACTTTGATATTAAAATTCTTAAGAAAGGAAGGCATATCAACCAAGTTTTCATTGTAAAAAGTATTCCTAGCTATTTTAAAAGATTTATCAATTATGTTTCTTGGGTATTTTAAATCATTAGCTATTTCATAAATTTTAGAGATTTCTTCATCTATGAACTCTGGACTACAAATACGTAAAGCTCTCAAAAACATTGAAGAAAAAACCGACAATTTTGAAAATAATATGAATATTTCTTTTGGTTTATATAAATTGGATTCATTTATAATTAATAAAATTTGGGAAGAATTTAATGATAAATTGGACTAATCTTAATTCTTGGGAAGAGTTTCAGGTCCTTTCTTATGCTTTCCTGGGGCTGGGATGGAGGATATTGTTAGCCGTCTGGACGACATCATGAGAGGTAATGGGAGCAATCCTATTATCTGTCTCAGTGCTGGAGGCAACGATGTTGGCAGACGTAGGAGTGAGGACCTGACTAGCAGGTATAGGTCAGCAATAGACATAATTAGGAAGAAGGGTGGGAACCCTGTCATATGTGGTATTTTGCCAAGGAGAGGAGTTGGAGATGAATGGCTGTCCAGGGCAATTGGTGTCAATTGCTGGCTGGACAAACACTGTAAGGATAATGCAGTACCATTCATTTGCAACTGGGACCACTTCTATGGCCGAAATGACATGTATGCCAGGGATGGGGTTCACTTATCCAGGGCAGGTGTGGATTTTCTTGCTAGCTCAGTTGAGGGTGTTGTTAGGACTTTAAACTAGGATTAGTTAGAGGTATGGGTTTAGAAATGGAAAATAATGAATGTCGAAATATAGATCTAGGCTTTGATATAAAAAATCTTAACAATAACAAGGACAGAAATAGGTATAGTGGTAAAACAAAATGGAGCAGGAAGGGTAAAGAGAAAGGAGGGTCTTTAAAAGTGTATTATACAAATAGTCGTAGTGCTAGGAATAAGATGGACGATTTGAGATTATTTGCAAGTGCAGGTAACATTGATGTATTTGCCATAACTGAGACGTGGTTCAATACGAAAAATAGGGACATGCCTGCTGAATGTCATATACAGGGTTTTAAATTGTTCCAAGTAGACAGAAGTTTCGGGAAGGGGGGTGGAGTGGCACTGTATGTCCGAGATCGCTTGAACTGTTGCATAAAAGGGAATAAAGTCTGAAATAACACATACAGAGTCTGTCTGGATAGAATTTTCAGAGGGGCATGAAAAATTGATTTTAGGTGTGATATACCGTCCCCCAAACTTAGATAGGGACCAAGGAAGACTACTATGGGAGGAAATTGTTAAGGCCACAATGCACGATAACGTAGTTATTCTGGGTGACTTCAACTTTAGTCAAATTGATTGGAATTTTTTGACTGGGAATTTAGAATCTAACGACTTCTTAGATGTAGTTCAAGATTGTTTTTTGAAGCAGTTTGTGACAGAACCTACAAGGGAAAATAACCTGCTTGACTTAGTTCTGGCAAACAAGGAAACCCTTGTTAATAATTTAGAAATTACAGAGGAACTCGGCGCAAGCGACCACAAATCAATTACCTTTGGCATTGAATGGAAGTTTCATAGTACGAATAACTCAGTAACGGTCCCAGATTTTCGCTTAGCAGATTACAATGGACTTAGAGAACACTTATCATCTGTGGACTGGGGTAATGAAGATAGCTATCAATATGACAGTTTTCTGAACACTATACATGCTGCCCAAATAACATTTATCCCATATAAAGAAATTAGATCGAATAGAAATGACCCAAAATGGATGAATAATAGGCTCAAATATCTTTTAGGGCAGAAGAAAGGAGTTTATAGGCGTATCAAAAGAGGTGAGGGTCATCTTATGAGTCAGTATATTGACATTAAGAGGGACGTTAAAAGGGGATAAGAAAAGCTAAACGGGACTACGAAATTAAAGTTGCTAGGGATTCGAAAACTAACCCAAAAGTTTTTTCAGGTGTATAGAACAAAAGTTAGAGATAAGATAGGTCCCCTTAAAAATAATTATGGGTATCTTACTGACAAAGAGAATGAAATGTGCTCTATTTTTAATAATTATTTTCTCTCGGTTTTCACTCAGGAAGACATTAATAATATCCCAAGAATTAGGTATTTTAGTGGGCCTGAAGAAGATAAATTATGTAGTATCACAGTCACTAGCGAAAAGGTTATCAAACAGATAGACCGTTTGAAGCAAAATAAATCGCCAGGCCCTGATGAGCTTTTTCAAGGGTTCTTAAGGAATGCAAAATAGAACTCTGTGAACCCTTAACTAACATTTTTAACCTATCTCTTCAAACAGGTGTAGTGCCGGATACGTGGAAGATGGCTAATGTAATTCCTATTTTTAAAGCAGGGGACAAGTCGTTACCATCAAATTACCGCCCAATAAGTCTAACATCAATTGTAGGCAAATTACTAGAGTCGATTATAGCTGATAACATAAAGCCATCTCGATAGGCATAATTTGATTAATGATACTCAGCATGGATTCACCAGGGGCCGTTCCTGCCTAACTAATTTGTTAACTTTTTCAGTGGGGCTTTTGAGGCAGTTGATAATGATAAAGAATTCGATATCGTTTATTTGGATTTTAGTAAGGCTTTTGATAGAGTACCACATCAGAGACTGTTAAAGAAAGTGGCTGCTCATGGCATTGGGGGAAAAGTGTTGTCATGGATCGAGTCATGGCTCACCAATAGGAAGCAGAGGGTGTGCATAAATGGGGTTAAATCGGAGTGGGGATCTGTAACAAGTGGCGTTCCTCAGGGATCGGTTTTGGGCCCGTTGTTGTTTATAATATATATAAATGACCTTGACGAGGGAATTTCTAGTGATATGAGCAAATTCGCTGATGACACGAAGATAGGTAGGATAATCGATTCAGACGTAGATGTCAGTGAACTACAGGAGGATTTAGACAAACTCAATTCCTGGTCAGAAAAATGGCAGATGCAGTTCAATGTAGATAAATGCAAAGTTCTAAAGCTCGGGAGTGTCCATAACCCAAGCACTTATAAGTTAAATAACGTAGAACTTAGCCATACAGATTGCGAGAAGGACTTGGGGGTGATGGTAAGCAGCAACCTTAAACCAAGACAGCAATGCCTAAGCGTACGTAATAAGGCAAATAGATTACTGGGATTTATATCAAGAAGTGTTAGCAACAGAAGTCCATACGTTATATTACAGCTTTATACATCATTAGTAAGGCCTCACCTAGATTACGCAGCTCAGTTCTGGTCTCCATATTACAGAATGGACATACATTCGTTAGAAAACATTCAGCGTAGAATGACTAAATTAATACATAGCATTAGAAATCTTCCTTACGAAGAAAGATTGAAGACCCTTAAATTACATTCACTTGTAAGACGTAGAATGAGGGAGACATGATCGAGGTATACAAGTGGAAAATGGGTATTAACAAAGGGGATATAAATAAGGTCTTGAGGGTATCTCCCCAAAGAGAACCCGCAATAATGGATTCAAGTTAGATAAGTTTAGATTTAGAAAGGATATAGGAAAGTATTGGTTTGGAAATAGGGTAGTTGATGAATGGAACAGTCTGCCTAGTAGGGTTATTGAAGCAAGGACCTTGGGTAGTTTTAAATTTAGGTTGGATAAATTCATGAGTGAAAGGGGTTGGATTTGAGTGGGAATTGCACATGAGTAAATAAAATTATCAAAGCTTATTTTTGGGTAGCATTGAAAATTAGGTTGAACAAATATTCTGTTGGTGGGATGGAATGTGAAGGACCTGCCTAGAATGGGCCAACAGGCCTGCTGCAGTGTTCCTCCTTTCTTATGTTCTTATGTTCTTATGTTCTTATGTTCCTCTTCACAGAGTCGTGTTTGTTACGCTACTGTGAGGTGTAGTCATTGTTAGTGTGATGTGACTGTGAGGTGTAGTCTCGCCCCTTATATAAGCCCTTCTTGTCATGTTTCCTGTTATAGTTCCTTGATAATGTGAGTAGTCACGAAAGCGCTTGGAATTCCTCTATTTTTTCATAGTGGTTGTCTTGCATATATATATATATATATATATATATATATATATATATATATATATATTTTTTTTTTTTTTTTTTTTTTTTTATCTTTTGTAAATATATAGGATGGGGTCCACCTCTGGTGCAAATTGTGGGACCCATAGCCTCGGAGAAGTGGATAAAAAGGCATCAAGGAAGAATATTTGGATTTCTTCCTGAAGCCTTTTGAATATTCCACTTCTCCTACCACCCATCCTATATACACACATACATACATATAAATGCTTTATTAATAGACAGAATACATTTATAAAACACACAAACATGAACATGAATACAATGGTACAATATGTCAAAGATTATGAATCTCCTCCAGCTCCTCCGAAGCCGGGCGCGAGCCGAGTATGCAGCATGCGTTTCCCTCTGGATGGCCACGCTGAGACGCTGGAACATGAACGTGGCTGCCCTTGGGTCCCTGGTGGTGTCGATGAGTCTGGAACCCAGCTCTTTAAGGAAACGTGTTGCATTTTTCCCCACGCTCCCAAGGTCTCCGATCCCACTGGGACAAATTTATACTGTTGGCTTATGTCCCTGTACTTGCCGATCTTGTACTCCTCTCTGTGGTCAGCAGCTCCTCCCTGTCGCCCAACACTGTGATGGATGTAGGTGTCAGCCAGTGTCGACACGCAGGTATAATCCCATGCTAAGAGCTTGCCATTCTTCCAAGGATAGATGGTGATCCCGTCGGGCGGTTTGCTGGGTTGTGGGCGTTGTTGGCTGCTAGTGATCGAGGCTCTCTCTCGGCTGGGCATCCAGCTGTAGCGAGGTTCTCTTTATGATGTCGTTGACCTCATTGTGTCTTGCATGCCAACCCTTGGTTTTAGAACAGTTAAGACCATGTAGACCATATTGGTCGGCTTGCGCATCGCCGCAAATACACGTATATTCCGTGTGAATGGGGGCAGCAAGGCGCAGAGCCACTGCAATACGAAGGGTCTTAGGGTCCAGGCGTGTTCCCATGGCCGAAATGGGAACTGTTTGGAGGAAGTCCCCAGAGTGATGTGCACTCACGGCTAGGAGACGGGCAGTCTCCCTGTCTGATGTTACGGCCCCCGAGCATATTGGCAAGTATCTTTTCAACAATGGGGCTGTCCCAGCTTGACTGTTTGTAGGCCTGTTCTTCACTAGGTTTTAGTGTTGGAGCAGCAAGAGTCTCCCATTCAGTGATGGCACTGGTGTAGCTAGGGTCCTGTATTCCTGCTGAATCACTGAGGTTGTATGGAAGAATTTGTTTTATTAGCTCATTTGATGCTATGGAAGAGGATAAGAAGGCTGGTAGGGCAATCTGGGAGGATTTGCGTACTCCCAGCCCCCAAGTCTGACTGGAAGTGAAGCTTGCAACCACTGTCCATCTTCGAGGGAAAGATTCAATACACTCTCTAGCATGGTCTTGAGGAGAGAGTCGTATTCCTCGAGTTTCGGGCTGTTGAAGGCTGGGGAACATCTCAGGAAGTATGTAAGTTTTGGGATTGACAGGCACCTGGTGAGGGAGATAGAAGGCATCATGTGTATCGATGTCTTTCATCCTACCTTCCATCGTCCTGAGGTCGGAGATTTTTTTCCAGGACCAGATCGATGGCATTGGGCCCAAGGGGAGCACCAAGGAGAGTGCTGTTGGCTGGATCGATGGCTCGTGCCCCTGGTAAAACAGCCTAATGTCCTGGATCATCTGTGGATTGGTGGAAACTATCTCACATTTGGTGGGGTTTAAAGATAGGCCCAGGCTGCCTACCATATCTTTAATTTTCCTGATGTCTCCCAGGAGAGATTGTGTAGTGCCAGCTAGGGTATATATATATATATATATATATATATATATATATATATATATATATATATATATATATATATATATATATATATATATATATATATATATATATATATGTGTGTGTAAACGTACCTTACGGAAAACTCAAGGTTCTCCCCAGAGCTGTTTGAATATTTTCTTCTCCTACCACCCCCTATATTCTATATTCTATGTGAACTTTATTAATAGACAGAACACTTATACAGAAAATACGACGTGATAGTAAACAGGCAAACGAAGAAATGGAGAGGAATACTAGGTTCTAGTTGAAATGCTGGTAAAGAGATGGGAAAGAACAACAGAGGCAGTGAATCAAGGCCAAAAGATACAATCTACGTAGTTTTTTATGCTATTACAACCAATCGTGGGAGAAAAATAACTGAGATGAGATGGCAGAGTTCCTCAAGGTAAATAAAAACTGAAAGAATCCTTGTAAAAGTACGTGGATGAGCATGAAACTGATTAATTTAACACAGTATTAAATTCCTCATCTTCAAAAAGGGAAGGGAGGTGTAGCATCTACGTTAGCAGGAAGAAAAATGGAGAAAAAAACACGTAAATCTGGTAGATTTATCACATTCAATATTGCAACAGTTGGGTATCTTCACCGTTCAAAAGGGGTTTGCCTGCTCAGCAGGGCCCTTTGTCAATACAGAGGTGACTAGATATTGGAGAAACAGTGGGAAGTAAAGATGAGGGGATCAGTCCCCCAGTCTTGTAAAAATAGTATTGAGGGCTCACTCACTCAGGACTGAGAGGTGTTTAGCTCCCTGCATCCATCAATACGAAGCTTAGTCAATAGAATGGAGTCTGAAATGAGGGGGTGTTGGTGCTGGCATCACAGTTGGGGGGACCCCCTAGTAAAATAACATTTATTTTTATTACTCGCTCATATTCCTTAACTCTGCATCCGATGTGATGGCAAATCTTTAATCTTTCTATAGTTATACATTATTGCAGATTATTTATGCTGAGGGTTTCATACTCAAGGATTTGTCTTACATAAGTGTTGCGTTTCTTTTAATTCTCTGCTTTAGTTCCCGCAGCAGTTCTTGCATCTGTTAGTCGTGCTTGCCCTACTGACGCCCTGTTTATGTATTTAGGAAGAAAAGGGAAATATTGTATCTAACTCTAGTTCACTTTCTTTATCTGTTTTCTGGAGTTTTTTTCATCTTTTCGACTCTGATCCTTATCATTTTGTATTTA
>WNWK01052653.1:0-12120 GCA_009830355.1 Cherax destructor
AGGTGTCTCCGCAAGGTCTTACACAGCAAGAGGGTAACCCCTGATGAGTTGTGAACGATTTTGGCCGAGATAGAAGCGAGAGTCAATAATAGACCCCTAACCTATGTGCAAAATGGTATTGACGAGCAGGAAGCTCTCACCCCCAATCACATGTTATTTGGGAGGAGGATCGAACCCTTCCCTGCAATCTTGAGCCAGTCTTCTAGGGAGCAGGACTATTGTGGGCCGGAAGGACCCCCCATCAATGAGGAACAACTACACAAGAGTCACAATAAGTTAGTGAATGTTCTAGACAAATGGAACCAGGTGTGGCGTAATGATTATTTGACAGCTCTGCGAGAACATTTTTATGGGGGCGACCCTGAGGAAACAAGGTGACGGTGAGCCAAGGGGACCTGGTGCTAGTTGAAGCTGAGGCACCCAGGGCATACTGGCCTCTTGGCCTGGTGGTGTCAACCTACCCAGATAAGGCTGGACAGCTGAGGATGGTGAAGGTGAGAGTAAACGATGTTGAAACCATAAAGCCCATCAATAAGCTGTTGCCTCTCGAGGTCCACACGGTGGGGCCTGGACAGGAGAAGTTAGACCAAAGTCTGCCCAACCAGAGTGTCCGGACGACCCATCGAATGGCGCTCGAGTCCAGAGCTCACTGGGAGGGCTTGCTGGAGGCAGATTTGATATAGACTTAACGTCTACCTTCGCCGGCGGGAGGATGTGGAAACTTTTTTGAGTCACTCAAGTTCCACAGGGTAAGTGAGCCGTATGGAGCCTTAAACGTACCACGGATAGGTTCTCTGAGTTCATGAACCCACACACCCACCCAAACAAACACAGTAGTTGGCGGAGGTAGAGAGATTACACATGTTAATTGATAGATTTACTCTCCTAGGAAGGCCTAGGTAAGTTTGTAAATTAGTAACTAATATTAGGATTATTGAGGCAACTTTAGATATTAATAATGTAGCTCTAGCACCTTAATATAGGTAGTTTTAAGGCCTGAATAGGCGAACATTAGATTATGTTAGCTAACAAAAACTAGCAGCTCCACACTTGAATCTAGGCGGGAGAGAGCGCTAGTTCCTTCTTCTGAGACTAGACCTCATCGAGTAAACAAGTGCTGCGACAGCGCAGCCCCCCCCCCCCACGTGACTACCAACATCAGTCCTGGGGACTCGGAGAAGACATCTCAAAGTACTGAGGATATACTTCTCCATCCAGACCCAATACAGTAGGACCTTACCTCCTTTTCTCTCAGTATCTGGCCAGTTTCCTGGGGAAAACGTAGATGGGTTTTGTAGTGGGTCTCAAGCCGTGGGATGCTTATTAGCAGGTACCAGCGTCCCTTCTTTGAGTAGAAGTCTGGAAGCTAGTGTTCCATACTGATTATATTGCTTAGAGGTTAAGCCCTAGTGATTGGGTGGTTCTGAGTTCAAAGCAGGACACTAATACCTCTTGAATCTTGCAGATTTAAGTCTTCCCGGCACACGTATTTCAAGGGAAGAGTCCAAAGAGGACTAAAGCTTAGGGAATTTGGAAGACAGAGAGACATATTCTACACCATCAAGTAAGTTAAACCCCTTGTTAATCGTGCATGTAGATGGGAATTCTTTCGACTGCAGGCAGCTAGAAATTCTGTCCATAAGCCACTTGTAAGTCTGAGAGAAGCGTCTCAGAGTGTCGGTGTCAACAGTGTTTGCCAGAGGGCACCTTTCAAGGAGGCAGTCCAAAGACAAATTTCTATAGGTATCGGTCATCGCCAAGTGAAAGAATGCCACCCCGGGGCCGCCATGTTGGGTACATTGGAATGGGTTATCGTTTTCATCTTGACACATCCACGTCGAAATTAAACGAAGTGAACATTAATGAGGGTAAACCAGTGAAACATTAAATTGTCGGGTGAATTAAAGAGGATTTGGTGATGTTAATGTCACGAGAGAGAATGTATGCTGTGGTTCTCAGCAACATTCTCAAAACGATCACATGTTGACCTCCCGATTCTGTCCCGAGAATTGTAGAGGTGTCAAGAGGTCAATACTTCTATATCGGGACAACAACTCCACCATCATCGTCTTGCCGGGAGTATAATCGCTTCCGAGCAAGACCACGAGACCGACGCGAGGGAACACCAACAAAGCAAAGAATTAAGAAAGAGTTAAGAATTATGCCTTTACGGCAGATATAAGTAAAGCTTTCTTGAGAGTGGGTTTGCAAGAAATGGATCGGGATTACACAAGATTCCTGTGGCCAGAGGATCCCAGCAATTCACTTAGTCCGCTGAAAACCTTCCGATTCAGAAGTGTTTTGTTTGGCACTACTTCCAGTCTGTTCCTACTTCAGGCAACGATAAATGCGCATCTTAAACGTACAGGTGGTTCACTGAGTGAAATAATGGGTAAACAATTTTATGTGGACAATTTCCTGGGTGTGACGTCAACCGAAGAGGAACTAATGAGGATATATGAAGGGGCTAATGGCATAATGCAAGGTGCAAATATGCCTCTCAGGGAGTGGAACAGTAATTCGTCCAGGTTAAAGGACCGAATAAATAAAGATAATCCCGGAGATGAAGTATCTGGGTGTAGCAATGTATTGGGACTGACTTGGGATAATGAGAGGGACTTGTTACTGTTGAAGCCTAATAATTATAGTATGCCCAATAAATCAACTAAGAGTCCTACTTGCTGAAGTTTCAAAATGTTTCGATCCACTAGGCTTAGTGGCGCCTCTTACAATCCAAGGGAAATTATTGATACAAGAGGCATGGAAGCAGAAGTGTGTTTGGGATGAAACCCTACCTGAGGAATTCGTTAACAGGTGGGAAAAATTAATTGGTGATTACGAGAAAATTCCAATGTTGGAGTTCTTGCGTCGGACGGCGAATCAAGAAGGGACTAATATACTACACATTTTTTGCGATGCTTCTAAATTGGCGTATGGAGCAGTCACTTATTTTCAATGTCATGTCTAAAGCTAAAGTGGCTCCAATTAAATTACGTACCTTACCTCAGTTGGAATTAACAGCCATTTATGTGGGTGTCAAATTAGCTGATTACATCCGGAGTAAATTGCCGGAGATAAATATTAGCGACACCATAATTTGGTCTGATAATGAGGTATCCTTGCAGTGGATCCGCAACGGAACCAGCAAGATTGTGTATGTGCAAAATAGAGTCACGGAAATTAACCAGATGCAAGAGAAATATCATAGTCTGGGTCAGCATAAGTTAACTTTTAATCACATACCGGGAGAGGAGAATTCAGCTGACTTCTTGTCTCGAGGGTTGACTTATGCGAAATTTGTGAAGACTTTATCATGGTTTAAAGGACCCAGTTGGCTGGTGGATAAAGTTAATTGGCCTGTTCAATTATTATTATAATCAAATAGAAGCGCTAAACCACAGGGGTTATACAGCGCTGCAGGTTATTGTAGGATGCAGGGAGAGTGGGTTGTAAGAGGGAGATGGATGATTAGTAGGGTATGGAGTGTAGCATGACGGTGGATAGTGCAGGGATAGAAGGTAGCAAGAGATCGAGGTAGAAGGGACTGAGGGAGGTGCTAGAGGTGTAATCTTCAGAGTTTGTGTAGTAAGTCAGTTTCTGTCAAAAAGTCAACAAGAGAGTCAGGATTAAAGGAGGGTCCATCTGCAAGAAGGGAAGGTAAAGAAAGGACCGCAGAGCGAAGACGTCGTTG
Source organism: Cherax destructor (assembly GCA_009830355.1). NCBI lineage: Eukaryota > Metazoa > Arthropoda > Malacostraca > Decapoda > Parastacidae > Cherax > Cherax destructor. The sequence continues at coordinate 3,692 of WNWK01052653.1, forward strand.
GAGGTAAATTCTGCGTGCTCGTTGATAGAGTGGGCAGTCCAGCAGAATATGTCGAACAGACACTGGAACCTGACAATGCTCACAGAGAGGGGCAGGGAGCCTCTCCATGAGATACCCGTGAGTAAGACGAGTGTGGCCGATGCGAAGACGGGAGAGTGTAGTCTCCCAACCTCGACATTGGTGACAAGAAGAAGGCCAGAAACCTATAATCGGTTTAATAGAATGAAGTTTGTTATTCAGCAGGTCAGACCAGCGTTGTTGCCAACGGGTGCGAAGGTGGGTAGCAATGACCGCAAAATAGTCCGTGAAAGGAACACCTCTATATGAAACTGGAAGGTCATGTACTGCTGACCGCGCAGCAGTGTCTGCCTGTTCATTGCCCTGTACGTCAACATGACCAGGGACCCAACAAAAAACAATATCTTTATGCTTGCTAAAGATACGGCGTAACCAAAGGTGGATACGAAGAACTAGGGGTTAGGTGTATCAATTTTACGGATAGCCTGTAAAGCACTAAGGGAGTCTGAAACGACCACAAATGGTGATACAGGCATAGATGCAATACGGATAAGTGCCACAAGAATGGCATACAATTCAGCCGTAAATATGCTAGCCGAGGTAATAGATGCCCTCGTACGACGCTGTCCGGAAACACTGCTGCGAATCCGACGCCGTCAGATGACTTTGAACCATCGTGTATACTGCGATGGCATGGGAATGAGAACGGAAATGGTCTAGAAAGAAAGAGCGAGAAGCCGCCGTAGGCAGTTGGGCTTTCGCGCAAGGTAGAGAATAGAACAGACACGGACAGCAGGAACTTCCCAAGGGGTAGAGGAAAGGGTGAAGCCACATGGACATATAAAGGCGGAAGCTGAAGGAAAGACAAGAGTGAATGCAGACGAAGAGAAAGGGACGAAGTAAACAGGGCGACGAACAAATAACGAGCGTCTACTAACATCTGTGACAATCCTATACATGGAAGGATTGCGGAGGTCATGAGAGCGAACATAATAGCGAATGCAATGTGCATCACTACGATCGGACAAGGATGGAATGTTCGCTTCTACATAGAGGCTCTCAACCGGGAAGAACGAAAAGCACCAAGGCATAAGCGTAATCCCTGGTGATGGATGGGATTAAGGCTGGAAAGAGTGGCAGGAGAGGCTGCCGAATATATCTGGTCACCATAATCGAGTTTCGATAGAATTAGGGCTGAATGTAGGCGAAGGAGAGTTCTACGATCAGCCCCCATGAAAGATGTGCGAGGGTTTTAAGGAGGTTCAGCCGGCTTGGCCTGTTCAAAAGGCGCATATTGCTCCTGTGGAAATTACTGTGAACACGGCTCCAGTCATTGGCCCCTCCTTAGCCAATGATATAAATAGATATTCATCTTTCCCAAAACTGATTAATGTCACGAAGTTGGTGTTTAACTTCGTAAACAAGATGAATATTTTGTATGATTTTCCACATTCTCTGAAATACTGGGTACAGAGAGTATAAGGAGAAATCTATGGAGGGGAGATTAAATTGATAAGGGATGGAAAAGTTGTGAAAGGTTCAATAATAGAGAAATTGGGACTGTACTTGGAGGATGACGTAGTCAGGTGCAGAGGTAGGTTGCAAAATGCTGAATTGGGTGAATATGCTAAACACCCTATCCTGCTGCCAAAAGTTCATCATCTGACAACTTTAATTGTGTTAAATGCCCATAAAAATGTAATGCATGGTGGAGTACAAGACACCTTAAATTGCATTAGGGAAACTTTCTGGATTCCTCAAGGACGACAGAGTGTGAAACGAGTCATCAAGACATGTGTAATGTGTTGTCGTGTGGATGCCAGAACCTATATGTATCCATATAGCCATTTGATGTAACAGGTGTGGATTATAGTGGTCCAATCATTTTAACAGGTGCTGCAGATGGTGTTCCTTTGAAAGTGTATGTGTGTTTATTTACTTGTACCGCTACTAGGGCAGTGCACTTAGAAGTGGCGCAGGACTTATCTGCAGAACAGTTCATACAGCTGTTTCGGAAATTTGCAGCTAGGAGATCCTATCCGAGACTAATGATTTTGGATAACACCACTAACTTTGTAGCGGGGGCGCAACATTTGAAGGAATTAAATGAGAGTAATGATGTACAGTCTCTGTTAAATCAGCGAGAGTGTGGCTGGAAGTTTATTGCTCCCAGGGCCCCTTGAGAAGGGGGATTGTATGAAAGACTAATAGGTACAGTGAAGAGGTGTCTGCATAAAGTACTACACCGGAAACAAATTAACTTGGAAGAATTCCGGGCAGTATTGGTGGAGGCAGAGAATCCGATAAATAATCGTCCACTCTCGTACATAATTGATACTCCCAACGCAAACATTCTGAATCCTCATTTAATATGTGGGCGTAAACTAGAAGCTGCCCCTATCTATGGAGATAATTCTGAGGAAATTGATGAGGATTATACTAATGTGACAGTGTTAAGTGATAAATTTAAGATGTTAAATAAAGTAATTAATCACTGGTCTGATGTGTGGTGCAAAAGTATCTTCTTACACTATGTGAACACTTTTATGGTGCCTCAGAAGCGGTGAATTGACAGAATATTCAACCGGGTGACATTGTATTGATACTGAACAACCTAGAGCACTGTGGCTTCTGGGTAAGGTAGTAACATTGTACCCAGACGCTCAGGGTGTTGTCAGGAATGTCAAAGTGGTGTGTCACAGCCAAGAGAGTTTGCGCACCATTAATAAGTTAATCCCCTTAGAATTAAAGGGAGTTCTATCCACTGTGAACGAAAACCTAAGGGAAAGTGACACGAGTGATATTGAAGACGACACTGACCAAGGGATATCAGAAGAAAGTGTGATCAGGCCTACCAGGAGAACAGCTGTTCAGTCCAGGGCAGGGTGGAAGCTCCTCTTGCAAGATGATGCAATTTGAATCATCTAACAACGACCTCTGCCTGGCCGCAGTGTGGAAAATATTGTATTTTCCGAAAGTTATATTCGATAAACTTTCCAATATGAATAGATATCATTAATGTGTTGCTGTTGGCTTAACATTAACTGAAAAGAACCAACAAATTAACACGCATGCGTGAGATGCCTGGTCAAGTGGGCAGAGGCAGGGGGTGGAGGCCGTAGGCGTGGCAGTCGTGTGGGTATAGGCATAAAGGCTTGAATATCTGGCTGGGTATGGAGACAGGTATTTGGCACATTCGCTGGCCAAATAGGATTGTTGGCTTCACTTCACAATAGGAAGTGTCGTAATTGGCTTCAAGTATATACTGAGGGACATTAAGTCCAGGAACCACTGTAATCGGGTGGTAAATTAAGAGCGCGGGATCTTGGCTAAGGCTCCGGTATCTACCGAGATGCCATCAGGAAACTGGCGTTTACGCCAACCAGACAGTGATTAACAACCACAATTTGTAATATAAGATGTTATCAATGTAATCAATGAGTAATGTGGGACATTAAGTCCGGAAATCACTGTAATAGGGTGATAATTGAGTAAATTGTGACATGGCGATAGTCACGTCACCGGGCTCCAGTGATGTGACTATCTGACTGGATATGGTCACAACCCTGATTCTGGGTGTCTTTCGTAAAGGAAGTGATGTAAAATTATTATCGGTACTTGGTGGGATGTTAAAGTCTAGTGAATCATCTTTATAAAGAATTGGAGGGGAAAGAATGGTATCGATCGTCGCCGAGTGAAAGGATGCCACCCCAGGGCCGCCATGTTGGGTACATTGGAATGGTCACAGGTTATCGTTTTCATCTCGACACATCCACGTCGAAATTTAACGAAGTGAACAATAATAAGGGTAAACCAGTGAAACATTAAATTGTCGGGTAAATTAAAGAAGATTTGGTGATGTTAATGTCATGAGAGAGAATGTGTGCAGTGGTTCTCAGGTTGTCAGCAACATTCTCATAACGATCACATGTTGACCTCCCGATTCTGTCCCGAGAATTGTAGAGGTGACAAGAAGTCAATACTTCTATATCGGGACAACAACTCCAGCATCATCGTCTTGCCAGGAGTATAATCGCTACCGAGCAAGACCACGAGACCGACACGAGGGGACACCAACAAAACAAATGACTCCCTCATCTACAGCTAAGTACTCGCTTTTTGTAGCAGTCTGTTGCCGGCTGGTAAGATTGTTATAAATAGTACATATACTTTAGCTAGGTCAACGATCTACAATGAACATCCATGATGCTGTTAATGGGTGAGTGATGGTCATGTTAACTTAATTGTGTGTTCTCTCCTCTTCTTTCTACTTTGAATCAGTCAAATCCTCATATACAGTCCACAAATATTATTGTATCGTAAGATCTAGTGGGAGCTCTTTTACTTTATAAAACTGGTCCAGAGTGGAAGTGGGTTTAGTGAGTGTGGGAATATCAAAGGGAGCCATCTCAGAGACCAGGGTGACTCAAGTTTTCTCACACACCTCGCGGGAGTGACTGTGGTAAATATTAGTCGGTCACCTCCCGTTGAGATTATCTGTTTGTAAGTGGCGGTGAAGTCCATACAGGTAGTCTCACAATTCCCCACACAGTCTCTCCTCACTTAACGATGGAGATAGGGGCCTAAGACCTCGTCGGTAAACGATTTCGTCGCTAAAGGAATCACCTCTTACTGACACTTCAAAAGTGTCACCACCCAAAATTAAAACATTCAGTTTTATGTTCGCTGGGAAATTCCTTTCAATCTGTGTATTATTAATGGTAATACAACATGAAATAGGTCAATGACTTACTTCCGAGATATTCCAGGAAACACCTGCATAGCTGATTACTTTGGATTTTTTTTTTTAAATCAAACTTTATTCAGTGTTTGCATAGGGTAAAGTGTTCTTCTATAGTTACCCTTCACGCGTGTAACATTTTCTGGTCACTTATTTTTTCATCCTCCACCCTTCAATATCTCTCTATATAATGTCAGTTTTTATCATGCTTCTACGTTATTTATGTTATACCTAATATTATTCTGGAATAAATATGATAGGTAGGTAATTTTTATTGATAGTAATAGTATACAGTGGACCCCCGAGTAACGAACACCTCGGAAATCGTACAATTATGTAAGTATATATTGTAAGTGCTTGTGGAAGTATATTTTTGGGGTTCTGAAATAGACTAACCTACGTGACATTATTCCTTAAGGAGTAAATTCGTTTGGTAATGGCACTTGAGAGGCTTCTGAATGAAGTTTTACGTTACTCGGGGTCCACTGTAATTATACAATATTTTATATTGCTGTAGCTCCGCCACTTTGTAATGATGCCAAATGCTGAATTAAATATGTATACGTACATATTAGAAAAAAATTAAAATGAAACTCCAACTTGAAAACTTTATTTTAATTTGCATAACTCTTATACAGTAGACCGTCATTTAGCATGAGATTATGTTAATGTTATGGGTATTGCAAGATTGAAGAATTGGTGGCACATTATTATCTAACACTACGTAAAAATGATATTACATGGTTCATGAGGGGGGAAAAATTTTGAGCGCACGGTAGCCCCGCGGTGGTTTAAACCATTGAGTCAGGGGGGGTCCTACTGAGGTTGGCTATGAGCCACATCATGTTTAATGCTGACGTGACAAGTGTTTTCTGGAAGAAAATGCCAACACATACTTATGTCAGTCAGCAAGAGAAAAGTGCACCAGGCTTCAAGACAGCAAAGGATCGCTTCATCTTGCCCCTTTTTGGGTAATGCATCAGGTGATTTCAAGTGCAAGGTCAATCCTCGTGCTTAGAGGAAAAGGGAATTTGTTTTTCCTTCCAGAAGCTGTAAGTTTATTCAGATACACGGGCCAGGAGCTGAGTCTCGACCCTGCAACCACAATTAGGTGAGTACAGTTACATTGATTATCATCATAGCAGTATTGTGTAGAGAACCTAAGATAACCCAAAAATCAGACAGAATCGAAATAAGTCACTGACTTTTTTGGGTTATCCTAGGTTCTCTACACATATGCTGCTATGTATGATAATCTTTGTAACTGTATCTGTGTATACCTGAATAAACTTACAGTTTGTGGGAAGGAAAAACAAAGTCCCATTCCCTCAAGAGGCCACCTTGTGTTGTTCAGCAGGGGACACCACTTGCCCCTGACCCCACCATCCCACTATTCGTATTCCATATGCGTCAAAAAAAAGTCCTCTGCTACAAGCCAGCTGTGTTTGTGAAGAATAAGAGAGAGTGAATTGTGTTTTGATCTTTAAATTACTATATCTTGTATCTGCCAAGCAATCATGACACCAAGTAGGCATACCAGTGTTGCTCAAAGTGGCAAGAAAAGATATAAGCATTTAAGTCTTAGAATTAACGAAGAAAACAAAGATATTAGACAAGACATAACCCGTGGCTGTAATGAAGTGTTACTTTGTACACATAAAAAGATGTAAACATAAGTTTGTGTGACTGACTGACTGACTTGACTGACTTACTGACTGACTTGACTGACTTACTGACTGACTTGACTGACTTACTGACTGACTTGACTGACTTACTGACTGACTTGACTGACTGACTTACTGAATGACTTGACTTACTGAATGACTTGACTGACTTACTGAATGACTTGACTGACTTACTGAATGACTTGACCGACTCATTACTCTGTCATTTGTTTACCATGTATGGACGTGTTTATGATTCATTACCTTTGTAACTGTCATGATTGTGACCAGCTCTACCTGGAGCTCATTACCTTTGCAACTTGTCATGATTGTGACCAGCTCTACCTGGAGCTCATTACCTTTGCAATTTGTCATGATTGTGACCAGCTCTAGTTCATTACCTTTGTAACTTGTCATGAGTGTGACCAGCTCTACCTGGAGCTCATTACCTTTGCAACTTGTCATGATTGTGACCAGATCTAGTTCATTACTGCTGTAACTTGTTCAGCTATCAAAACTTTGGAGTCCAGTCTCTGGACCAATTATGTCCCTCTGTAATCTTTTGACTACCGCCCACAACATGGGTATGGGGTATAATAAAGATATTAAACTAACTTGACTTACTGAATAACTTGACTGACTTTGAATGACTTGACTGACTTACTGAATGACTTGACTGACTTACCTGAAAGACTTGACTGATTTACTGAATGACTTAAAGTTAGACACTCAGTGCAACCATCGACTTCAGTTCCAGAACCTCTACTATCCACCTCAGCCCAGTAGGGCCACAGCATAACTCTCCACTCTCTTCACAATCATCCACAAAAACCAGCACCCACAATTTAAGGTAAATACTATTATTTCTGTTACATTTGTAGTCTTAAGCAGTAAAAACAACATAATACATCACGATAATGAACTACAATTACATATTCACTTTTATTTTTGTAAGATCTGTTGGTCTAAAAAACTTATTTGGCTTTTTGGGGGGACTCCCAGGAACGTAACCCTATTTTTCCCATAAGTTCTTATAATTATCTAACACGAAATTATCTAACACGACGTTTTCAGGAACATAACTACCGTGTTAAATGACGATCTACTGTATATGTATTAAAGAAAACAATAAAAAAGTAAAATACACATACAAAGAGTTAAGCTTACAGAAAAATAAATTAAATTCACCACCTAACATTGTTACGAAGTGGGAGAAGCTAAATGAGAGAGGGAGAGGTGAGCAGTAGCATTCAGTGTCAGGTGAGTCGTCATGGGTGTTGGCTGTGGCACTAATAAAATGTTGTGTAATTATGCTAATATTAGTAATAATGGTTATCTATTACATTTATTCCAAATTTATATCAGAAACACGATAAATACCCTAGAACTGTAATAAAGACGCTGAAATGAATAATATATGCCATATTATGTGAGTGGGATAGAGGTGGAGGCTGCCACTCTGGGATTAGATACATTGTTTACATCAGGGGAAACATGCCTAGATCCCTCTTGTCATAAGAAAAAATGCAAAAATAGTTATTATTATTATTTATATTACTTACAATAATAATAATTAATAAATATTGATGATAATAATAATAACAATCGCTCTGGAGTGCTTAATGTCAGCTACTAAACCTATATGAAATACGTATGACATTAACAGCGCCCCAGAGTGATTATTAATTATAGTATTTTATTATTATTATTATTATTATTATTATTATATTATTATTATTATTATATTATTATTATTATATTATTATTTTTATATTATTATACTAGGTAACCTGATAACTGATGCACACATGAACAAAGACCATTTGTGCTCACAGGAGATTTCAATATAAATCTCCTACATGACCAGGACCCACAAGTAACAGAATTCACAAACACTATGAGCAACTGCTTGTTACTACCAACAATATCAAAACCTACAAGAATCTCCGAGACTAGTACTTCATTACTAGACCACATCTGGACTAATACTATAGCCCTCTAAAATC
>WNWK01052654.1:0-12120 GCA_009830355.1 Cherax destructor
TGAAACATGGTATAATACCAAGAGTCGGGATATGATTGCTGAGTGTCATATTCAGGGGTTTAAGTTGTTCCATGTAGATAGATATAATGGGAAAGGGGGTGGAGTTGCATTGTATGTACGAGAAAATATAAATTGCTGCATAAAAACAGGCATAAAAATAGATGGATCATTAACAGAATCTGTTTGGGTAGAGTTTCTAGAAGGTCAAGAAAAACTGATTCTAGGTGTAATATACCGACCTCCAGGCTTGGATCACGATAGAGGGAGACTTCTTTGGGACGAAATTGTTAGGGCTTCTAGGCACAATAACGTAGTGTTAGTAGGGGATTTTAACTTTAGTCAAATTGACTGGACTTCTTTGACCGGTAATCTGGAGTCCAGTGACTTTATGGAAGTAGTTCAGGACTGTTTTCTGAAGCAGTGTGTGACGGAGCCTACCAGAGGTAATAATTTGCTCGACCTAGTCTTGTCAAATAAAGAAACTCTTGTAAATAATCTGGAGATCACTGAAGAGCTTGGAGCTAGTGATCACAAATCCATTACTTTTAATATTACATGGGAGTACGAGAATAGGGATAATACGGTAAAAGTTCCTGATTTTCGTTCTGCCGATTATATTGGACTTAGGGAACACCTGTCTAATCTCGACTGGGGTAATCTAGCTAACGATTACGATGGGATCTGCGTTTATGATTTGTTTCTTAATAATGTACAACGTGCACAGAGTATGTTTATTCCCAGAGAGAATTTAGGTCAAATAATAACGATCCCAAATGGATTAACAGGAGGCTAAAACATTTATTAGGGAGAAAGAGGAATTTATAGGCGCATCAAAGAGGAGATGTTAACCTTATTGACCAATATGTTCAGTTGAAAAGAGAAGTAAAAAAGGGGATTAGAAAGGCTAAACGTGACTATGAGATTAAGGTTGCTAATGAATCAAAGACTAATCCAAAAGGGTTCTTTCAAGTGTACAGGACGAAGGTGAGGGAAAAGGTAGGACCTCTGAAAATTGGGAATGGACAGCTGACGGATAACGAACTGGAAATGTGTTCTCTATTTAATGACTATTTTTTGTCAGTCATAAGAACATAAGAAGAACATAAGAAAGGAGGAACACTGCAGCAGGCCTGTTGGCCCATACTAGGCAGGTCCTTCACAATCCATCCCACTAACAGAATATTTGCTCAACCCAATTTTCAAAGCTACCCAAGAAATAAGCTTTGACAATTCTACCCACTCATGCGCGAGTCCCACTCAAATCCAACCCCTCTCACTCATGAATTTATCCAACCTAAATTTGAAACTACCCAAGGTCCTAGCTTCAATAACCCTACTAGGCAGACTGTTCCACTCATCAACTACCCTATTTCCAAACCAATACTTTCCTATATCCTTTCTAAATCTAAACTTATCTAACTTGAATCCATTATTGCGGGTTCTCTCTTGGAGAGATATCCTCAAGACCTTATTTATATCCCCTTTGTTAATACCCATTTTCCACTTGTATACCTCGATCATGTCTCCCCTCATTCTACGTCTTACAAGTGAATGTAATTTTAGGGTCTTCAATCTTTCTTCGTAAGGAAGATTTCTAATGCTATGTATTAATTTAGTCATTCTACGCTGAATGTTTTCTAACGAATTTATGTCCATTCTGTAATATGGAGACCAGAACTGAGCTGCGTAATCTAGGTGAGGCCTTACTAATGATGTATAAAGCTGTAATATAACCTCTGGACTTCTGTTGCTAACACTTCTTGATATATATCCCAGTAATCTATTTGCCTTATTACGTACGCTTAGGCATTGCTGTCTTGGTTTAAGGTTGCTGCTTACCATCACCCCCAAGTCCTTCTCGCAATCTGTATGGCTAAGTTCTACGTTATTTAACTTATAAGTGCTTGGGTTATGGACACTCCCGAGCTTCAGAACCTTGCATTTATCTACATTGAACTGCATCTGCCACTTTTCTGACCACGAATTAAGTTTGTCTAAATCTTCCTGAAGTTCTATGACATCTATGTTTGAATCAATTATCCTACCTATCTTCGTGTCGTCGGCGAATTTGCTCATATCACTAGTAATTCCTCATCAAGGTCATTGATATATATTATAAATAACAATGGGCCTAAGACTGATCCTGTGGAACACCACTTGTTACAAGTCCCCATTCGGATTTAACCCCATTTATGCACACTCTCTCTGCTTCCTATTGGTGAGCCATGACTCGATCCATGACAGCACTTTTCCCCAATGCCATGAGCTGCCACTTTCTTAACAGTCTCTGGTGCGGTACTCTATCAAAAGCCTTACTAAAGTCTAAATAAACAATATCGAATTCTTTATCGTGATCAACAGCCTCAAAAGCTTTACTGAAGAAGGTTAATAAATTAGATAGGCAGGAACGGCCCTCATGAATCCATGTGGGTATCATTAATCAAATTATGGTTATCTAGATGGCTTCTAATAATCAGCTATAATTGACTCTAGTAATTTGCCTACAATTGAGGTCAGGCTTATTGGGCGGTAGTTTGACGGTAGTGACTTGTCCCCTGCTTTAAAAATAGGAATTACATTAGCCATCTTCCACATATCAGACACTACACCTGTTTGAAGAGATAAATTAAAAATGTTAGATATTGGTTCACAGAGTTCCATTTTGCATTCCTTAAGAACCCTTGCAAAAAGCTCATCAGGACCCGGCGATTTATTTTGTTTCAGTCGGTCCAGCTGTTTCATAATCATTTCGCTGACTATTACGTCTTCTTTACACAAGAAGACGTAAATGAGATTCCAGAAATTAACAATTATTCAGTTCCTGAAGAATTCAAATTAACTAATATTACTGTCACGAGGGACATGGTTATCAAACAGATAGATAAACTGAAGCAAAATAAGTCCCCGGGACCCGACGAGTTGTTTTCCAGGGTACTTAAAGAATGCAAAATGGAACTTAGTCAGCCATTAACGAATGTGTTTAATACGTCCATCCTAACTGGTGTTGTGCCAGAGATGTGGAAGATAGCTAATGTAGTTCCTATATTCAAATCAGGGGATAAGTCCATTCCATCAAATTACCGTCCAATAAGCCTCACGTCTATAGTAGGCAAATTATTAGAATCAATTATAGCTGATATTATCAGAAGTCACCTTGAAGAACATAATTTGATTAATGAATCTCAGCATGGGTTTACGAGAGGTCGTTCCTGCCTGACAAATTTACTGACGTTTTTCAATAAAACATTTGAGGCAGTAGACAGTGATAAAGAATATGATATAGTTTACTTGGATTTCAGTAAGGCCTTCGATAGAGTACCTCACAAGAGACTCTTAAGAAAGGTGGCAGCTCATGGTATAGGAGGTAAAGTTCTAGCATGGATAGAGGCATGGCTTACCAATAGAAAGCAGAGAGTTTCCATTAATGGGGTCAAATCTGAATGGGGATTTGTCACTAGTGGCGTTCCACAAGGATCAGTTTTGGGCCCATTGTTGTTCATAATTTACATTAATGACCTTGATGAAGGAATTGCAAGTGACATGAGTAAATTTGCTGATGATACAAAAATAGGCCGTATAATTCATTCTGAGGAGGATAACAGTGAACTCCAGGAGGATTTGGATAAATTAATGTCTTGGTCTGAAAAGTGGCAGATGAAGTTCAATGTGGACAAGTGTAAGGTGCTTGTCGTTAGTAATGAAAATATCCCTCGAATTTATAAACTAGGTGAAGTTGAGCTTGATCATACAGAATGTGAAAAAGACTTGGGAGTCATGGTAAGCAGAAATCTAAAGCCAAGACAACAGTGCCTAAGTGTGCGCAATAAGGCTAACAGATTACTAGGATTTATTTCAAGAAGTATAAGCAACAGAAGTCCAAAAGTTATTTTACAGCTCTATACATCACTAGTGAGACCTCATTTGGATTATGCAGCTCAGTTTTGGTCTCCTTACTACAGGATGGATATAGATTCATTGGAGAACATACAAAGAAGAATGACTAAAATGATTTACAGTATAAGAAATCTCCCGTATGAAGATAGACTTAGAGCGTTGAATCTCCACTCTCTGGAGAGACGTAGAATGAGGGGAGATATCATCGAGGTGTACAAGTGGATGATGGGCATAAACAAAGGAGATATTAATAAAATACTGAGGATATCGAACCAAGTAAGAACGAGAAATAACGGATTTAAATTGGATAAATTTAGATTTAGAAAGGACATAGGCAAGTACTGGTTTTCGAACAGAGTTGTAGATGCGTGGAACAATCTTCCGAGTACTGTGATAGAGGCTAGGACCTTGGGTGGCTTTAAAAAGAGATTGGACAAATATATGAGTGGGAGGGGCTGGGTTTGATTTGTGTCGTGAGTACGGGAATAAATTTTTAGGTAGTGGTGGTTTTGATAAGGACCTGCCTTGTATGGGCCAGTAGGCCTTCTGCAGTGTTCCTCCATTCTTATGTTCTTATGTTCTATTGGTGAGCCATGACTCGATCCATGACAGCACTTTTCCCCCAATGCCATGAGCTGCCACTTTCTTTAACAGTCTCTGGTGCGGTACTCTATCAAAAGCCTTACTAAAGTCTAAATAAACAATATCGAATTCTTTATCGTGATCAACAGCCTCAAAAGCTTTACTGAAGAAGGTTAATAAATTAGATAGGCAGGAACGGCCCCTCGTGAATCCATGCTGGGTATCATTAATCAAATTATGGTTATCTAGATGGCTTCTAATAATATCAGCTATAATTGACTCTAGTAATTTGCCTACAATTGAGGTCAGGCTTATTGGGCGGTAGTTAGACGGTAGTGACTTGTCCCCTGCTTTAAAAATAGGAATTACATTAGCCATCTTCCACATATCAGACACTACACCTGTTTGAAGAGATAAATTAAAAATGTTAGATATTGGTTCACAGAGTTCCATTTTGCATTCCTTAAGAACCCTTGCAAAAAGCTCATCAGGACCCGGCGATTTATTTTGTTTCAGTCGGTCCAGCTGTTTCATAATCATTTCGCTAGTGACTGTGATATTACATAATTTATCTTCTTCTGGGCCTCTGTAAAAATTAATTACTGGGATATTATTAATGTCTTCCTGTGTGAAAACCGAGAGAAAATAATTATTAAAAATAGAGCACATATCATTCTCCTTGTCAGTAAGATGCCCAAAGTTATTTTTAAGGGGACCTATCTTATCCCTAACTTTTGCAGTGTCTGAGAAGAGAAGAGATACATAGTCCTTCCCACCAACTACATTTCCAAACAAGTTTCCAACATTTTTTCTAAGACCTCATTCCGAGTATCCACCTCCACATCCACCACCATTAAGGACATTACCAGTAACAGACAGGAAAAGCTTCAATCCACGGCAGGGGTATACACAATCCCTTGTAATGGCTGCAGCAAATTATACGTTGGCGAAACATCCAGAGACCTACAAACACGCATTTCAGAACACCAGTACGCAGGCAGATCTGACGACTCAAGAAATGCCTGTGTTCAACACCGAAATTTACACAACCATTTAATCAACTACAGAAACGCAAGACTCATCGCCAGAGAAGACAACACGCAATACCGAAGAATCCTAGAATCATCACTCATCTGTATGTCCAACAACTTCAACCAGAACAACGGCTTCTACAACATAGCTGAACCTATTGCCAAGAAACTTCTTCAACGCTATCCCACCTAGAACTCAAGAATGGTACACTGCAGGTCCTTTAAGTCACACTATGTTTTCATACTACTTTTAAGACTCACATGCAGCTTTCTCCACCTGACCCAGCATTCTCCACCTGACTGTACCCTATATATATCTCAATGTTGCTCATTTTCCAGGTAGATCTGTCTGTGACTCGATAAAGCCCACTGCGTGGGCGAAACGTTGTCAATAAAGGATCACATTATACTGCTTATGTGTTTATTTTTCCATTGTGTCGGTATTTTATACCATTTATTTCCACAGTATATAATTGTTGGATTAAACTTATATGGTAAGAGGCGGGGTTGTGTGGACCAATGTGAGCGTTATGCTTATGGTGCTATGATAATGGTTTTATGTACAGAGTCTGTTTCATATAGATATGACATGAGAGGTGTTCATATATATTATGCATCTTAACAACTGGATATGTTACATGCAAGACTTGTTACCCAGTGTATACAATGTACCTTTATAACTTCGATGTATGTGGGAGAATAAGGTTAAATTGTATGTGGCACAGGTTTCTATTATGTGATGACAGGTTCTTTGTTTACGTGTTGATTATATATTACGTAATTGCTTTGTTACATAAGAACATAAGAACATAAGAAAGGAGGAACACTGCAGTAGGCCTGTTGGCCCATACTAGGCAGGTCCTTCACAATCCATCCCACTAACAGAATAATTGCCCAACCTAATTTTCAATTCTACCCAAGAAATAAACTTTGAAGATTCTATTAACTCAAGTGCGAGTCCCACTCAAATCCAACCCCTCTCACTCATGAATTTATCCATATACAATAAACAGAGCGCCTGTTGGCGCTCTGTTTATTGTATATGTATTCATAAGGTTTTTAAATAAAATATTAAAAAAAAGTTCTCTTGGCTGCTGGTGGTGGTTGGAGCAACACTCTCTGGACTCTGTGTAACTCTGTTCACAGAGCATAGCCTAGTCTTAGTGATTTACGACGTTTTACTGAGGTTGTGTCTCACACTGACACTTTGTTAACTAAGGTGCCGAGCTGTAGCTCCTGGCCTAATTTGTTGTGGCATCTGTGCACCTTCGCAGTCGGGGAGTTGGTTATGTTAAACTTAGATTCACTATTAAGGGAGTTTTATGCCTTTTATGGAGGATCTGTTGATGGTCCCCAGTTAGGATCGTTATTTTAATCTCTTTGTCCTTGGCACTGTGCCGCTGCTGCTGCTTGTTATATTGCTGTTCGGCGAATCGGTCGTTTCTCACTCCATAGAACATAAGAACATAAGAATGGAGGAACACTGCAGAAGGCCTACTGGCCCATACAAGGCAGGTCCTTATCAAAACCACCACTACCTAAGAATTTATTCCCGTACTCACGACACAAATCAAACCCAGCCCCTCCCACTCATATGTTGTCCAATCTCTTTTAAAAACCACCCAAAGGGCCTAGCCTCTATCACCAGTACTCGGAAGATTGTTCCACGCATCTACAACTCTGTTCGAAAACCAGTACTTGCCTATGTCCTTTCTAAATCTAAATTTATCCAATTTAAATCCGTTATTTCTCGTTCTTACTTGGTTCGATATCACTCAGTATTTTATTAATATCTCCTTTGTTTATGCCATCATCCACTTGTACACCTCGATGATATCTCCCCTCATTCTACGTCTTTCCAGAGAGTGGAGATTCAATGCTCTAAGTCTATCTTCATACGGGAGATTTCTTATACTGTAAATCATTTTAGTCATTCTTCTTTGTATGTTCTCAATGAATCTATATCCATCCTGTAGTAAGGAGACCAAAACTGAGCTGCATAATCCAAATGAGGTCTCACTAGTGATGTATAGAGCTGTAAAATAACTTTTGGACTTCTGTTGCTTATACTATCTGAAATAAATCTAGTAATCTGTTAGCCTTATTGCGCACACTTAGGCACTGTTGTCTTGGCTTTAGATTTCTGCTTACCATGACTCCCAAGTCTTTTCATTCTGTATGATCAAGCTCAACTTCACCTAGTTTATAAATTCGAGGGATACATTACCGCAGCACCTTACACTTGCCCATTGACTTCATCTCCCCTTTTTTCAGACCAAGACATTAATTTATCCAAATCCTCCTGGGTTCCTGTTATCCTCCTCAGAATGAATTACGGCCTATTTTTGTATCATAAAAGAATTTACTCATGTCACTTGCAATTCCTTCATCAAGGTCATTAATTAAATTATAAAACAATGGGAAAAAACAAACCCTTGTGGAACGCCACTAGTGACAAATCCCATTCGATTTGACCCCATTAATGGAAACTCTCTGCTTTCTATTGGTGAAATGCCTCTATCCATGCTAGAATTTTCCTCCTATACCATGAGCTACCTTTCTTAAGAGTCTCTTGGGTCTCTATCAAAAGGCCTTACTGAAATCAAGTAAACTATATCATATTCTTTATCACTGTCTATCCTCAAATGTTTTATTGAAAAACGTCAGTAAATTTGTCAGGCGGAACGACCTCGTAAACCCATGCTGAGATTCATTAACCCAAATTATGTTCTTCAAAGGTACTTCTGATAATATCAGCTATAATTGATTCTAATAATTTGCCTACTATAGACGTGAGGCTTATTGGACGTGGTGATGGAATGGACTTATCCCCTGATTTGAATATAGGAACTACATTAGCTATCTTCACATCTCTGGCACAACACCAGTTAGGATGGACGTATTAAACACATTCGTTAATGGCTGACTAAGTTCCATTTTGCATTCTTTAAGTACCCTGGAAAACAACTCGTCGGAGTTCCAGGGACTTATTTTGCTTCAGTTTATCTATCTGTTTGATAACCATATCCCTCGTGACAGTAATATTAGTTAATTTGAATTCTTCAGGAACTGAATAATTTTTAAATTTTCCCTGGAATCTCATTTACGTCTTCTTGTGCAAAGAATGACGTAATAGTCAACAAAAATTTATGAACAGTGACCGACTGAAACAAATGATAAATCCTTGTGGTCTGAGAGCTTTCAAAGGGTTCTTAGGGAATGCAAAATTGGGAACTCTGTGAACAATTATCTAACATTTTTAATTTATCTCTTCAAACAGGTGTAGTGTCTGATATGTGGAGAGATCTTGCTAAATTTTAAAGCAGGGGGACAAGTCCTACCGTCAAACTACCGCCCAATAAGCCTGACCTCAATTGTAGGCAAATTCTAAGTCAATTATAGCTGATATTTTAAACCATCTAGATAACCATAATTTGATTAATATAACATGGATTCGAGGCCTTTCCCTTCCTATCAAATTTAACCTTCTTCAGTAAAGCTTTTGGGCGGTAAATCTGATAAAGAATTCGATTTGTTTAGACTTTAGTAAGGCTTTTGATAGAGTACCGCCCCAAAGGAACTGTTAAAAAAGTGGCAGCTCAGGGCTTTGGGAGGAAAAGTGCTGTCATGGATCGAGTCATGGGCTCACCAATAGGAAGCAGAGAGTGTATAAATGGGGTTAAATCGAATGGGGATTTGGGCAAGTGGTTTCCACGGGATCGATCTTACCCATTGTTATTTATAATATATATCAATGACCTTGATGAGGAAGTACTAGTGATATGAGCAAATTCGCCGACGACACGAAGATAGGTAGGATAATGATTCAAACATAGATGTCATAGAACTTCAGGAAGATTTAGACAAACTTAATTCGTGGTCAGAAAAGTGGCAGATGCAGTTCAATGTAGATAAATGCAGGTTCTGAAGCTCGGGAGTGTCCATAACCCAAGCACTTATAAGTTAAATAACGTAAGAACTTAGCCATACAGATTGCGGAAGGACTTGGGGTGATGGTAAGCAGCAACATAAGCCAAGACAGCAATGCCTAAGCGTACGTAATAAGGCAAATAGATTACTGGGATTATATCCAAGAAGTGTTAGCAACAGAAGTCAGAGGTTATATTACATTTATACATCATTATGAAGGCCTCACCTAGATTACAGCTCAGTTCTGGTACTCCATATTACAGAATGGACATAAATTCGTTAGAAAACATTCAGCGTAGAATGACTAAATTAATACATAGCATTAGAAATCTTCCTTACGAAAGAAGATTGAAGACCCTAAAATTACATTCACTTGTAAGACGTAGAATGAGGGAGACATGATCGAGGTATACAAGTGGAAAATGGAGTATTAACAAAGGGATATAAATAAGGTCTTGAGATATCTCTCCAAGAGAACCCGCAATAATGATTCAAGTTAGATAAGTTTAGATTTAGAAAGGATATAGGAAAGTATTGGTTTGGAAATAGGGTAGTTGATGAGTGGAACAGTCTGCCTAGTAGGGTTATTGAAGCTAGGACCTTGGGTAGTTTCAAATTTAGGTTGGATAAATTCATGAGTGAGAGGGGTTGGATTTGAGTGGGACTCAGCGCATGAGTGGGTAGAATTGTCAAAGCTTATTTCTTGGGTAGCTTTGAAAATTGGGTTGAGCAAATATTCTGTTAGTGGGATGGATTGTGAAGGACCTGCCTAGTATGGCCAACGGCTCACTATTTTTATTCTTACTGTGACTGACAAAAATAGTCATTAAATAGAGCACATTCCAGTTCGTTATCCGTCAGCTGTCCATTCCCAATTTTCAGGGTCCTACCTTTTCCCTCACCTTCGTCCTGTACACTTGAAAGAACCCTTTTGGATTAGTCTTTGATTCATTACAACCTTAATCTCATAGTCACGTTTAGCCTTTCTAATCCTTACTTCTCTTTTCAACTGAACATATTGGTCAATAAGGTTAACATCTCCTCCTTTTGATGCGCCTATAAATTCCTCTTTCTCCCTAATAATGTTTTACTCCTGTTAATCCATTTGGGATCGTTATTATTTGACCTAAATTCTCTGGGGAATAAACATACTCTGTGCACGTTGTACATTATTAAGAAAAAATCATAAACGCAGATCCCATCGTAATCGTTAGCTGATTACCCCAGTCGAGATTAGACAGGTGTTCCCTAAGTCAATATATCGCAGAACGAAAATCAGGAACTTTTACCGTATATCCCTATTCTCGTACTCCCATGTAATATTAAAAAAATAATGGATTTGGTCACTAAACCCAAGCTCTTCAGTGATCTCCAGATTATTTACAAGAGTTTCTTTATTTGACAAGACTAGGTCGAGCAAATTATTACCTCTGGTAGGCTCCGTCACACACTGCTTCAGAAAACAGTCCTGAACTACTCACATAAATCTGGACTCCAGATTACCGGTCAAAGAAGTCCAGTCAATTTGACTAAAGTTAAAATCCCTACTAACACTACGTTATTGTGCCTAGAAGCCCTAACAATTTCGTCCCAAAGAAGTCTCCCTCTATCGTGATCCAAGCCTGGAGGTCGGTATATTACACCTAGAATATTTTTTCTTGACCTTCTAAAAAACTACCCAAACAGATTCTGTTAATGATCCATCTATTTTTATGCCTGTTTTTTTGCAGCAATTTATATTTTCCCCGGACATACAATGCAACTCCACCCCCTTTTCCCCTTATATCTATCTACATGGAACAACCCAAACCCCCGAATGACACTCAGCAATCATATCCCGACTCTTGGTATTATACCTTTTTCAGTTATTCAATAAATAAAAATTCCCAGCACATGCTCCCCAAAAGTAATTCTTTAAATTTTTTTTTCTGGCGCTTTTGACAGTTAGTAAAAAATACATTGATATGTATCTTCTTTGTTTTTTTTCTTTTTTTTTTTAACAATTTCTGTTTACATTTTATTCCCCCGTGTCATTTATTCTTTTTTTTATTTATGATAAAAGCCTGAATCAATTTTTTGGCCCCCCATTTTTTCCCTTTCCCCAAAACCCTTCCTTTAAATAACCCCTTTTAAAAAGCCCAACCCCCCAACTAGCCAAAAGAAAAATTTTACCCCCCTGGATAAGTGAACCCCACCCCCGGATACATGTTATTTCGGCCATGGGAAAGGGGGGCCCGTTTTTAATAATGGGACTGCATTATCCACGTGTTTTCCCGCCAGCAATTTATACCAACCCTCTGGGCCCATTCTTTTTTAAAAAACCCTTCTTGGCAAAAACCCTATCGGGCCCCCTCCCCTTTTTCCCCGATGTCTATTGCCTCCCCTTCCCCCAACTAAATCCTCACTTCCCTTGGGAAAAACATTGCCTTTCCCGCACTGAGGCAGTTTGGGGGGGGACCCCCTTACCATAAAAGATGTTGTCAAGTCGGCTAACAATGTCTTCCACCCCCCCCCCGGGGGAAACCCCCCTTTTTCTCCTCTCCTATCCAAGCAGGGGCCCCCCATCCATATTCTAACTTGGCTATCCCCAACAACAATTTTTTATTTTCCCTTTTTTTCGTCGATTCCCAGTATCGACTCACATTCGTCTGGGGAAACACAGAAAAGGGTTCGAAGTTTCCAC
>WNWK01052655.1:0-12120 GCA_009830355.1 Cherax destructor
GGCACGACATATATATATATATATATATATATATGTCGTGCCGATTGAAAAACTGGAAAAGCAAACCATCTAAAACCTTTTTTTTTTTTATTTTTCATTTTAAAAATTTTATAATTTTTCCAAAAAATTTTAAAAATTTCCTAATTTCAAAAAGCCAAAATTTACTAACCAAATTTTTAGATACGTTAACAAATTTTAAATAAAAAAACACAATGAAAAAATTTTTTCGTTATTCGAAATTTTTGCAAAAAAACAAATTTCATTTGCTTTTAAAAATTGCTATTTAACAATTTTTTTTATAACCCAAAAAATATATATTATATATATTATTATATATATATATATATATATATATATATATATATATATATATATATATATATATAATATATATATATATATATTTAGCCGATTGGGAAAAAATTTTGTTTTTTTTAAATAGAACGTCATTTCCAATAAGACAAGAAAAAAATTTTTTTAGCTAATTTCCCCAAAATCATTCGAACATAACGAAAAAAAATTTCATTGTGTCTGTTTATTAAAATTAATGTTAATATCAAAATATATTTATTGGGAAAAATTAAATTTTACTTGTTAAAAAGGTTAGGTAGGTTTTCAAAGTTTTTTGGGACAAAATTATAAATTCAAATTTAACATAAATGAAAAAAAATATCTTTAAACGTATAAAGAAAATTTAAAAACGAAATTTTTTAGATGAGTTTTTGTTAATGAGTTTTTTTAACCCAAATATAAATATATATATATATATATATATATATATATATATATATATATATATATATATATATATATATATATATATATATATATATATATTGCCGATTAGGTAAAACTTGCGATTTTGGCTTAAATAGCAACGCTCTTCTTGCCATATAAGACAAGCGAAAATTTGTGTATGCAATAATTTCGAAAATCATTTTGAACCTAACGAAAATATATTTCATTTTGTTTGTTTATTATTAAATTAATGTTAACGTATCTAAAATATATTTAGTTGGGTTAGGCTAAATTAAATTGCGCTTGCTGTAATAAGGTTAGGTAGGTTTTCAAAGTTTCTCTTGGTACAAAATTATAAATTTTTACATTAACATAAATGAAAAAATATATCTTTAAACATATAAGATGTTGAGATGTTAAGTGAATGTGTTAGGAATGTTGAGTCATCAAAGATAATTGCTTGAAGTGACATGAATAATCAGTGTGGGAGACACTGTTGTAGAAGGTGCAGTGGGAAAGTTTGAAGTTCTTGATGTAAATAATAATGTGGGACCTTTACCTTACCTCAACAACACAGCAAGCATGTCAACATACAGGAACATTAAAGTAATGCAGACAAACGCTACGGCAACACTCAAGAACAGTACAGTAAATTAGAGTAATACAGAAGAAAATTACTATTGTAACATTGAATAAATGCATACTAACACACATTAAACAGTGTATTAACACAGGGGAACAGTACAAAATCACAAGAAAAGTAACTCATAATAACAACGGAACAATACAAAACAGCACAGTAACACAGAAGAACAATACATTAACACATAGGAACAATACTGTAACATACAGTAAAACAGTACAGCTGAACACAAGTACAACACAAGAGTAGAACAAGTTAATAACAATGCATAAAACAGCAGTATTGAAGACATTAAGACAGAGTTGTACTGGCCAGGTTGTAACATCCACACCAACAATACCTTTTGTTCAGAGGTTGACTTTCCCAATGTGAAGATCTTATTTTCTTTTCCTAGATTTTTGTTGTTGTGTTTGCGAATATTTTTTGTCGATATATTGAAGGTGAGAGAAGAGAAGACATGAAAAATTAAAACGTGAGAGAGAGACTAATATTTAATAATTCATAAAAATGTTTTTTTTTTTTTTGCTATATCCAGTAGAAGATTCTCTCAGTTGTTACTTCCTTATATATTCATATTTATCATTAAGGATATCTGCAAAATACTATGTAACAGCATTCTCAATTCCGATAATTCAGATTCTATTAAAATATATAATATAATTTAAATATAATTTTAGCAGCGGTGTGAGACAGTACAGATATGTCCATATATGTCAGTGACATAGTGGATGCTAATATGTATTGTACGTGTTGTGTTGGGGAATTTGTGTTTATAATATTGAACAGTGGGACCAGAGAATAAGTGTGTGTGTGTGTGTGTGTGTGTGTGTGTTTACTTGTTGACGCTTCAGTGACTTGCATATATATAAGAAGACGATCTGCAACAAAAAAAAGGAAGTTGATACCTTTTTTGTATCAGATTTCTTGGTGAAAAGACAGAGTCACATACTGACACAAATATAAACAATAAGTGAAAACAAACCAAAAATAACGAACAGCCTTTGTCCCTGCCTTTGTTTCTGGTACAGTTCACAACTGCTGTGTCTTTGTTTCTGGTACAGTTCACAACTGCTGTGTCTTTGTTTCTGGTACAGTTCACAACTGCTGTGTCTTTGTTTCTGGTACAGTTCACAACTGCTGTGTCTTTGTTTCTGGTACAGTTCACAACTGCTGTGTCTTTGTTTCTGGTACAGTTCACAACTGCTGTGTCTTTGTTTCTGGTACAGTTCACAACTGCTGTGTCTTTGTTTCTGGTACAGTTCACAACTGCTGTGTCTTTGTTTCTGGTACAGTTCACAACTGCTGGACAGTGTTACAGAAAATTGCAAAGTATTTTAATTTAAATAAAATATTAGTGTTTGTCCATTGCCTGCTGATTATACCAAGCAATGAATAAGTCACAATTGTGATTGATCGAGTGATGGAAAAGACAAAATAGAAGACATCGCGTTTGATGCCAGAGTTGCTAGCGTACAGCAGAGCAATATGCAAGTGAATAAAACAGCAGTATCAGAGACACTACAAAAAAAATCAATAATCTAGACTACCGTGAAGGTCGACTTTATCAACAAGTATATTTTTTTTAGTGTGGATGAGAGTGATGGTTCCTGCGAAATGTTAAGTGAAACTTTTGGGAATTTTGAGTCAACATAATTGTTTTGGGAAACATGAATACCATTGTGGGAGACACTGTTGTGGAAGACACTGTTGTGGAAGATGTTGTAGAAAAGTACAGGATTCAATTAAAGTTTACGCTAAAGAGTTTCTTTATTTCTATTTAATTTCCTGTGCAATAGATATCAGATGTTAGAGAGGGACGAGAGAAATACATGTGCCCTGGTTACCGTGTGTGTTTGTGAATATACTTGTGTACTTTCGTATTTACCTGTGGACGCTTCAGTGTCTTCCATAAAGGAAAATGTCGAATTTCAAAAAAAAAAAAAAAAATCTGATAACTTTCTTATAGCGGATTTCAGGGTGGGAAGACATAGAACCACACGGACACACATCTATACACGATAACACGTTCTCACATACACTTATAAAGCTGCATGAGTGAAAACAAAACAAAAAAATAACTTGAACACTTAATGAAACATAAATAGAAGTCCGAGATTTACATTAAGTAAACCCTCACCTTGGTGGCCGAGTTGGGTGGCAGCTTGGTCTTGTCTAGCTGGCTACTGTTTGGCTGTCTTGGGGTGTGATTACAGGACGCAGTTTTCTGTGTGCCCCCTCCTGTAATTCCACCCACCAAGACAGCCAAACGGGCCAGCTGGAAAAGACAAGTTACCAACCAACAAGGTCACTGGGGAGGGCCAACACATACACAACACACATACACACCCGCCCATCCACCCACTCACCTGGGAAAGTGAGGAAGGGAGGAGTTTATCTGAGGGGACACAGATGGAGTTCTGGACACACGGAACTAGGGAAAGCACCAAAACAACCGGAATTGGGAAGTGTAGAAGGGTTGACATCCGGGGGCCCACGGATGGAGCCCTGGAAACATAAACCAGACCTGACATATGACACCCTCTACTATGACCTCACTCTACTGCCTCACCTACTTGACCACACTTACTATGACCTCACCTAACTATGACCACACCTGACTATGCCCACACCTCACTATGATCACACCTCACTATCAATTCACCTATGACCATACCTGTCTTTGACCACACCTGACTATGCCCACACCTCACTTTAACCTCAACTATAAGTACATCCACGATCACACCTCGCTATGACCATACCTCACTATGACCACACCTCACTATGACCACACCTCACTATAACCTCACATCACTATAACCTCACATCTCTATAACCACACCTCACCATGATCCACGCCTGAGAGTTCATCTGAGGACACAGTGGATTTCTGACACACACGGAACTAGGAAAGCCCCAGAACAACTGGAAGTGGAAGTGTGGTTATCCGAGGAGCCCACCTCATAATAACAATAGAGACAACACAAAACAATACTGGAAAACACAAGAAAGGTACAGTAACATGCAGCTGTACCACAAGTACCACACAAGAAAAGTAAGACAGAGTTCTACTGACCACACCAACAATCCCTTTTTTGACCCAGAGTGTAGATCTTCTTTTCTTTCCCTAGATTTTGTTTTTGTTTTGTTTGTGATTTTTCTCAATATAGTGAAGGTAGAGAAGTGAAGACATGAAAAATTAAAACGTAGAGAGAGACTAATATAATAAGGATATCTACAAAATACTATGTAACAGCATTCTACATCCAGATTATACAGAATTCTCTAAAATATATAAATGCAAACGGGAAATCACAAATCATTATTATCAAGTACGAGGTAATTTATCTCGAATTTTTAATGCTTCCTATTGGTGAGTCATGACGATCCATGACAGCTACTTTTCCCCAATGCCATGAGCTGCCACTTTCTTTAACAGTCTCTGGTGTGGTACTCCTATCAAAGCCTTACTAAAATCTAAATAAACAATATCGAATTATTTATCGTGATCAACAGCCTCAAAGCTTTACTGAAGAAGGTTAATAAATTAGATAGGTTATCTAGATAGCAGGTGTGGTGTGTGGAATTACTAGTGGTGTGATCATGGTCTGTGATCATGTGTCTAATCTGCAGTGGTGAATGCACTTATAGTTGAGGTTAAAGTAGTGCGGGCACAGGTGAGTCATAGGTGAGTTGATAGTGGTGTCATGGTCAGGTGATCTGAGACCAGGTGGAGTCGAAGTGTCATGTGAAGAGCAGTGGGTGTGGTCATGTCGGGTCTGGTTCAGACTCCATCAGCTGATCATCCACACTTCCCAATTATTCCGTGTGTCCATTCCACCCTCCAGATAAGCCTCCCTCCTCTTTCCCAGGTGAATCTGTGTTGTGTGGCCCTCCCCAGTGACAGCGGGCCGGTTGGTAACTGGTCTCGGCAGCTGGCTTTACTGTTCGTGGCTGTCTTGGGTAGGTGGAATTACAGGAAGTTGAAAACTGCGTCTAGCTCTGACCACAGGCCTTAGCTTCTGTCGGCACCAAGTGAGGTACTGTCAGCAGGCTCGGATATGTTTTATGTTTCATTAAGTGTTCAGGATTCGGCCTGTTTGTTTTCACTCATGCAGCACTTTGAAACCCAGCAATGTGGCTTGTGTTATCATTCTGTCCGTGTGGTTGCGTCTTCCGCAGAAAATCTAAAAGAGTTATCCGAACTGGCACATTGTTTATGGAAGCACTGAAGCGTCCACAGTCTGAGAAGTACACAAGAAAGTATGATACAAACACAGCAACCACGACACCTCTAGATATCCTCTCTAGCATCTGATATCTATTGCAGAGAGTAAATAAGTGAGAAATAACCGCGTAAACTGGTGAATCACGCCACTTTCTGCACTCCCAACAGTGTCTTCCCTGCAATGTCTATGATATGTTTCCCCAAAATTATTATGTTGACTCAAAATTCCCCCTTAGCGCAGACTCAGCTCTCATCCCAAAAAAGCTGTAGCTGACCAGTCATTCGTAGTGGGTATTGTTTTGTGAACGTGTATTACTACTGTTTGCCATATTACCACTGGCATCCAAGCACGCTTTGTGTTTCATCATCGATCAGCTCTGACCAGCAGACTTATTCGACCTTTGTATAATCAGCCAGGCACCTGTATTTATTTAAATTAAAATACTTTATGGCCTGTAACACTCTCCAGCTGGTTAATAACACAGAAAACGGTGTACCGAAGTAAAAGATGCAACGGTGTGAACTGTACCAAGAAATTTGTGTATTATTATAAGACACATTTTCGGTGACTTCACCAAACAAAACAACTGCGAAAAGTCAAAAAGGCCCGGCTGATTCCAACTGTACCAAAAGACTGTGATTGTGGCTGGCAAAGACACAGCAGTTGTGAACTGGCACCGAAAACAAGGCACAGCAGTTGTGAACAAAGGCAGCGTTCGTGTTACGGTTTGTTTTCACTGTGTTGCTATTTGTGGGCGTGGCGCGACTTCTGTCTTTTTCACCAGATATATCTGATACAAAAAAGTCAACTCCTTTGGAAATGTCTTCTTATATAGCAAGTCTACTACCACATTCTGAGTCCCTGTGTAAACAAGTTACAACACGTACAATACATATTAGCTTTGTCTCTGTCTTGTTGCTGTGCTGTCTCACACCATAAGTATATTTAAACATTTTAATAGAATCTGAATTATCTGAATGCATAGTATTTTGAATATCCTGTAAATATTGGTGCAGAGTAACAACGAGGAAATCTTCACACCACTGAATATAGCAAAAGAAAACATTTTATAATTATTAAATATTGATCTCTCTCCGTTTTGAACTTTCGTATCTTCTCACAGCCACTATATCGACAAAAAAATATTCATAAATAACAACAAGTATAAGGAAAAAAATAAGATCTTCACATTAGGAAAGTCAACCTCTGGAAGCAAAGCCTGTGACCGTGAATATTCAGCCTGGCTTGGGCATTACAATACTGTGTGTATTTTATGTATTATTATTAACTGTTCCTGCTGTGTTGTACTTGTCTTCCTTTAGCTGCTATTTTTTGTATGTTATTGTTTATGTATTGTGTGTTTGTGCTGTTTGTGTTCCGTTATTGGCTATGAGTTACTTTCTTGTGACCTGTATTCCCCTGTGTTAATACACTGACTTAGCTGTGTGTTGTATACATTATTCAATATATTACAATATTATGGGATTTTATTTTCTACATGCCCCAGTACTGTGTATCTGCATTGCACTGTGTTCTGTATGTTGACATGCTGCTGTGTTGTTGTCAGCCATTTACATCAGCTCAAACTTTCACTGCATGTCTCCCCGCTGTTGATGCATCGCTCCAGCAGTGCTGCATGACTCCCAGCATTCCTAACACAGCATCTCCCAGATCCATATGTTTAAGATATTTTCATTTATGTTGAATAGCAAGAATTGTAATTTGTTCCAGAAGAGCTTTGGCTGCCTGTGGCCTTGTGCAACAAGCACATTAACTAAATATTTTAGATGATTAACGATGTTTTTAATAAATGACACAATAATATATTTTCGTGGAGTTCAAATGAAGATTTGGCAATATGCATACCCTATTTCGCTTTGTCTTATATGGCAGAAGAAGCGTTGCTATTTAAGGCCAAAATCACGAAGTTTACCACATATATATAATATATATATATATATATATATATATATATATATATATATATATATATATATATATATATATATATATATATATATATATATATATATATATATATAGTTCTATCAAACTTTACTATTAACCAATAACGATCTGTTGCACAGGCACAGGCGCAACACCAAAGGTGGAGCTGTAGTAAATGGTGTTATTTATTTTTAGTCTACAAAGCAACAATAATGTAATGAGGCAGAAGTTGCATTCTGTACGCCTTTTATAGCTGCCACGGTTGCCAATGTGTCCCTTAACAACACTGAGGCAGACCAAGGAGCTAGCGGCCGTTTCAAAGCGTGCTCGGCAGTGGTCATTCGTTCGTAAATACTTTGTGTTAAGGACTGCTTTCGGCAACATAATACATTATTTTGCCTCAACAGATGGCTTTAAATGTGTACTAGAATTTGTTGATAAAGCCGCTGGAAGGCAGGCGCAATCTTTCAATAAGACCAGGTATGTGTCTTGTTAAGTGTATACCATTCTTGTACAACTTGTCGAACACTGCAGCGTCTGAGATCCTGATTGAGGACACGCGCCAACTGGCGCCAGCCTGAGCAACACCTGTACTAACCATCCCACTGAGCCCATCTAAACTCCCACTGGGAGATCACCGCCTCTTTCCACTGACGCAACATGGCGCCGGCGCTCGCCTCTGTTTCAGTAACTCCGCGACTTCGGTGCTTTGTTCACACCAACTCAAGACCGAGGGGACTGATTACCTCATCTTTTGTATAGTTCTACTTTCTTCCAAATAATGTCCTAGAATTTGTATTGATAAAGCCACTGGATGTCAGAAAGGTCTACAATAAAGATACCCAGATGTTACATGTGTCTTAACTTTTCATCTTGTCGGTATTGTATACCATTCTTGGCCGAAGGAGGATAAGGTAAAGTGGTCTATACACTTTGGGCAAGTGTGCATGTACTGCAGGTGTCGATATGTGAGAGGGTTACTGGAATCAGCGGTGAGCAGCTGACGAGGCGAGTGAGGTTGTACAGCAGGAGACGGCAGGAAGGGCCAGAAGGCACCTACATTAGCATAATTGAAAACATAACAAAAAATAGCAACACTTGTGAAACAATTTTTTTTTTTTTTATATTTTATTTAAAAACAGGTTATGTACAAAAACATTTACCAAAACCTTACCTCAAAACAAGAGTTAAACATCAACATTACACAAAACATATTAAATGCCTAATAATGTAAACACTGAGGCATATTCGGGCCCACAGCCAAACTGGCATGAAAAATATAAAAGTGTCTATAAACTAAACCTTCTAAAAACATAACCTATAACTACACATGACCTTACAAACAAAAGGTCTTTATTGCTCCACTCCACAAGAGAGTATATCACAAAACAATTTGAGCATACATATCCCTGACAAAAGATAAGGAAACTTCCAACAAACAAAACATGTCACTTATCAAACATGGAGTAGTTTCTCAAAACCCCAAATATCCACCCTTCTAAAAGAACCCTCAACCCCAAATTGCCTAAAAGCACCCGTACCCTGAAAACCCTAAACGATGCACTGTTAGCATCCTACACAATTTTTTTTTTTAAACCATATATACAATACATATTAATAAAAGGCCCACAGGACCTATAACATAATATTGACATAATAAAAATGCAAGTTACAAAACCCCATTACCTTACAGTACCATACAAAAAATCTCACCTAAACTTTACAATGTTATACCAACACAACCCATATTTTGCCACTCCTCCTCCCCAGCCTCCAGGAAGCTATTACTAAAAGTTAATAGACTTCCATCAGTAAATAACACTCACACAAACTTGACAAGCCCACCCTCCATCCCTACACCTCTGATGTCAAACTCATAATACTCATTAGAAAAGAGATTACAGAAAAGCCTAGAAATGGTCGTTGTCAAATAGAGTGGCCCACCAACACACCAATATTAAGACAACCTTCTTCCTAAGGTACATTTCGACATAACACTTCCACGACATCTAACATATATGACAACTTAAACACACCTGCTAACCAGGTGCTACAAGATCAGCCTATAACATGTGAACCATGGCCCCAACAAGTCATACAACACAAAGCTCCTAGGCAATGCTGGCCTTGCACCAAGTGAAAAGTAACATGACAAACAAAACAAAACCACACTCACACACACGCCCAACATACATTCTAGGTCATGGGAACCTGTCTTACCATTACTCATAAAAAACCCTGGCTCCACACACAGGAGGCTCCACAAAACCATGTTTGACGCCCACGGTAAGGAACAGGTGATATACCCTGACACCCCCGACCCTCCCCCATCTTCTCCCCCACAGACTTTTTTTTTTTTTTTAAGTAAACGCCGCCAAAAACCAGAGAAACTGCCTGAACTATGAAGCATCAAAACCAAACCACCACTTATCTGACACCGCAAAAACCTTAGATACAGCCACACACTCTCTGTTACCCCCCCCAGCTCTCTGCCGCACCCTCCTTTCCTAATAAAATCGCGACAGTAAGATTCCGATATCCCAGAGAAAGCCTTACACCATCTCCTTAAGTAAACCACTTGATTACGACACCGAGTCTGTAAACCCTGCCGCTGAAGCTCTAATGCGGACGTCACCTGGGGCCTCCTCTCATACTCCACGAAATATGTATGAATTTCTACTACCAAATATGCTACCGCCCGTCATTTCAGGACAAACCCATCTATACTTAAAGCTCTTAGGGTCGACAAACCCCGCCCTACCCTTTTCAATACTCCACTAAACCATTCCCTAACCCCACCCAACTCCTCGCAAAAATAAACTACATGATACGCGGTCTCGAGACCACCACATTTGAACTGAACCCCTCCTTATTATTTACATCTGGCACAATTGTGCCCGAGATGTAAAATTCCCAATAAAAACCTATACCCTGTTTCTCGAACCCTTGGCGGTACCCTCAGCCTCTTCAACCAGTACCACACCAACTTTAATTATACAGTGGTTAATATACTGTTTCCCTCACTTTCCCCCTTCCCCACTCTATCCAACCTACTCATAGCTGCCTGCAGGCTCCTAACTACTAAAAGAGCCCTCAATAGATCCTCACACCACCAACCGTCCCTACCCTTCCACCACCCTCATTGCCTCCTCTCATGACCTTACCGACCCTCCTTGCCTCCAATCTCCTCCACCAAAAATTCCTGCTTAACAAATAAACTTTGAAGCCTACTCCTCAACGGAATCAACCTGACCCCCACCCCACTCCAGCCGTCACAACCTCACGAGCCAACCAGTGCCTCCCCATAACTCCAAATATATCTATAAACCCTCGCCAACAAACGCCCTATATCACACTCCCGGAAGGGATATACAGCCGCCTAAACCAAAGTTTACTATAAATTAAAACATTAACCATAGGCACGCTGCAACAACGTGACCTCACCCGGATAAAACCTCCTAACCGTCCACTCACTCACCACTTCCTCCAATTTAAATCCCCTCGCCAAATCACTACAATGACTGAAAATAACACCGCAAATTTCAATACTATTAACACACAGCCACCCCCTCCTCCCCAACGGCCCTCCCACCACGAACCTACCTCCAATAACTTCGATTTCGCCCTGTTGATGCACATACCAGTAGCCCCACCAAAAACTCAATAATCCTATTAACATTATCTAACCCCTCACCACTCCTATCAATATGGTCGTGTCATCTACATATCTACTATTCCCATCTCACAACTTCACACCTGTCCCCGTCCCTACCCTACTCTAACTAATCTATAAAGGGGTCCTGCAGACGCCGAATCTGCGACGAGGGGGCATCCCTGCACGCAAACCCACTCTCTAAACTCAACTTTGAACCCCTAACTTCATATTACTTGTACCTTTTGCTAAAGCCCCATCATATAAGGATCTAACCCACCCCACAACTTCCTCCCCAAACCCCTGCTTCGATAAAACCTCAACCAACATTTCCCTATCCACGCATCATATGCGGTTGCCCAGTCTAATCCTAGGACTCCGCCCTCTTCCTTATGTTCCACAGGAATTCCTGCCCGTCCTAATGCTACGTCCAGGTATCCCATACTGGCCATCCTCAATACCTTTTTCCAACACCCTTTTCATGCGATTTGCCAGTATCTTTGCATAAGTCTTATAGTCTAGGCACAGCAATGTTATAGCCCTATACCCCTGCAGCTATGCTATCTACCCTTCGGCATAACACCACTACCCCAGTTCTCTGTACTTCCTCCATTTTACCCCTATCCTTCATCTGATTAAACACCTTCACTAAAACATCCCTTCAATACGTCCCAATGAGCTACATAGAAGTCCCAGGCCCATCCACCCCAGGCACTTCCCCATCCTCAATCCTTGCACCATGTGCCATACCTCAAGTCAACTCTAATCCTCCCACCAACCCCTTGCTATCCCAGTCTCCGATTCCCTCAAAACAATCCTCCTACTAACCTCATCCCTCTCCCTACCCTCAAATTTACGCTGAAACCATGCTTGCATAAGCACACATCCCTCTGCGTGCGTAACACCTGACC
>WNWK01052656.1:0-12119 GCA_009830355.1 Cherax destructor
TGAGGTGAATGATGATGAAATTTTTTCTTTGGGGCCACCCTGCCTTGGGGGGAATTGGCGGTGTGTTAATGTGTAATAAAAAATATTAAGGTTCTTACTTAATGTCATATTATTTTTATTTTTTTTTTAACACATGATTCCCCCCAAGGGCAGGGTCCCCAAAAAAAATTTCATTCCTATTTTCTTAAGAAAGGGAATTTTTCACTCGTTATAAAACTGCAACATTAACCCCCTCCTTCAGGGCCGGCCTTACTTCCATCTCCAAAACTCAAGCCCGGCCGCCGGTTCCCTGAACCCCTTCAAAAATGTTATTTGCTCAACCCCCAAAAAAAATCAATTTAAAACCATTAGTCCCATTCATCCTATCAAATGCTCACACATGCTTGCTGGAAACCCAAAGCCCCCTGGCCCTTTCCCCCCCCCCTCCAATTTTCCTGGCCCGCCCCCTCCCCGCCTTCCCCCACTGGTTTTATACACCCCAAGTCACTCTGTCTCGCCATTCTCCTACATGCCCAAACCACCTCAAAAACCCCCTCCTCAGCTCTGGACAATTTTTTTGGAATCCCCCCCTCCAAATTTTCCCAAAACTCCGAATTCTCTGCATTATATTCACCACACCCCTCAGACAACATCTCCCTGCCTCCGCCTTCCTTTGCAACATTCATCCCATGCTTCACACCTAAAAGGGGTTGGTATAACAAACTTCCCATTCCTCTTTACTTCCATGGACAAGGTTCTTTGTCTCCACAGACTCGGGTCCACTCACCCTTTCCCCCTCATCAATTCTAGTTCACCTCCCCTTCTTTAGCCCCACCCCCACATTCCACTCCCAAATTCTGAATACATTCACCTCCTCCCCTCTCCCCCCAATTGATACCCAACTTTCGTCACCTATTCTTTTGTTACCCTTCACCTTTCTCTTTCCTATTTCACTTTAAATTTTTCTTTTTTACACCCCCACCAAATTCATCCCCAACCTCTGCAGCTTCTCTTGAATCCCCCAAAAAGCACATTATCAGAAAAAAGAACGTGACAACTCCCTTTGTATTTGCTTCTTTATTTTTTAGCCAACACCTCTTGCCAAGCCCCTCGCTTTCACTTCTTTCCCCGTCATAAATTATTGAACAAACGGTGCATCACACATCCTTGTCTGGGCCATTTTTACGGGGAAAAGTCCTTCCCCCCCTACACACTCTCCCCAAAGCCCCTATCCTCTTTAAAAACTCTTCCGCTTTCAGTAACCTTCCTCCTATTATTTCACTTCCCCTTTGTTCATTTTTTCCAAATCCATAAATGAAAAAACATTTTCCCTTATCCTACTGTTCACCTTTTGTTTCACTGTAAACACTTGGTCAAACCCCCCCCCTCCCTTTTCCCTAAAGCCCCTGTTCATCTGCTATCCCTTTTTTTTATCAATTCTTTAAAAAACTCTACCATACACTTTACCAGGTCCCTCAAAGACTTTTCCCCTAATTTTCCCTCTTTTTGTCCCTTTGCCTTTAAGCTCCAGCTCTTAACCCCCGGGGGACCTTCCCCTTTTTATACATTTTTTAAAAAAAAACCCCAAACCCACCCCAAAATTATATCCCCCCCGTTTTTAACATTTCTATCTTTATCCCATCAATCCCCTGCCTTCCCCCCTTTCATTCTCCCACTGCCTAAAATTTCCCCCTACCCCACAACTGGCTCTTCCACACTCCTACAAGATGTTTTTCCCTCCTTTAAGCCCGCTTCCTGTCTTCATCAAATTTCAAATCCTCAAAATATTCTCTCCATCTTCCGATACCCCCTTTTCCCCATTTAATAACTCTCCCCCTTTCTTAATGTCAAACCATTTGTTTCTGGCTTCCTCAATTTAACCTTTCCCAAAAACTTTTCTTATTTTCAACAAAATTTGCTGATAACTCACCCTTTATCTGTCTCTTTTTTTATTGCTTAATCTTTTAACTTCTCTTCTTCTCTCCCTATACTCTTCCCTCCTTGCATCACTTCTACTTTGTAAAAACCCTCAAACTAACTTTTTCCCTTACTACTCTTTTACATCATCATTCCACCAATTCCCCTTCCCCCCCCACCCATTTAACCACAAACTTTGGAACATCTAAAATACATTTTTTTAAAACTACCATACATTTCCCCAATTTCCCACCTCTCCTAGCCCATCTTCCCCCAATAGTTGTTTATATCTTACCCCAACTGCCTCCCTTTTAGTTTATAAACCCACCTCTCTTTTTCTTTGATTCTATTTTCCTTTTATCATTTCCTTTTACTCCCCTGTAGCTATAATAAAAAAGGGTCATTATCTTTCCCCCCTATAAACATGTACATCCTGAAGTCTACTCAACAGTCTTTTATCTACTTTTCAATAACAAACTACTGTCATTAGCCCAATCATATCTTGTATACTTATTTTCCCTTTTTCTTAAATATTAACCCATAACTAAACCCTTTCTATAAAGTTAATCAAAGGGGTCCCTTTCATTTACACCTGGCACCCCAAACACCTACCACCCCTCTTTTTTTCCCCCCTTTTCATTTGGGGCCCCAACAATTACTCTCATTTGGTTCAAAAATTCCTATAAAATTTTTTTCATCTCCAAAAATTTTTCCCCACCTCCTCTCTTCTCCAGGGGCATACAGCTTTTTATGCCCCTTTTGATCCACCCTTTTTTAACCCCCTAATCCTTATTACACATTTATATTCCCTTTTTCCTTCCTTGATCCTTCAACATTATTGCTACCCTTCCTTAGCTCTAACTCTCAGATACTCTGACTTAAACCCATTTTTTTCTCCCACTGGGCTTCCTACCCCCCTTCAGCTTTGTTTGTTGGGGACATCCAACTTCTTTTTATTCATAACATCGGCAATATCTCTTTCTTATCATCCCCCATCTATATTCTCCCTAAAATAATATTTCAAGTTTTTTTGGAACGATATTTTCCCAAAAGTCAAACACTTTTATTCAAAATACATAATTTTATTGGGTTGCTCACTGTAATTGTTAATTTTTAGATAAACTTCACAATAAATTTGGGAGTTCCTCCTTCCCTCTGCAGCTCATTTTTTTGCGGGGGGCCCGGTTTTTGCCGCAAGACCCCTTGCAGCTCTGCCCCCATATCCTATTAAATATAGAATGATGACACAAGCAACATTTTTATTTAGAGTATGTAAAATTCCCGAGATGCACAAAATAAGCAACCCTTTATCTTTAGTTACAAAGAATGGGTTTTTCCCCTAGTGGGCTAATTAATATGGTTAGTTGTTAAAATATGCAATTTGGGGAAATTTTCTTACAAGTTCCACATTTCTGAAATAATAAACAGATGACAAAAATAAACAAAGAAAACCATTAGCCCTATGTAATTTTAATCAGTAGGTGATATGAGTGAACAAAGGAGATGTTTCAGACCCAAGGTTATATAAAACTATGAATAAAGGAAAGCTCTCTTTTTACAGGTGACTTTAATTTCCAAAAACAGGAAAAAGAATGAAAAAGATAAACTAAATTCTGTGGAAACCCCTTTCACAGTCGGTCCCAAAAATTTTTCCCCCCCTTCCCCCGGTTTCAGCCCCAAAAATTTTTTATGCCAAAATTCTAGTGGCTTCAAATCTTGCAGGAGAAAGCTGGTAGTGCATAAGGGGGGAAAAAAAACTCTGACTGTTTTTTTTGGTTTTAAAACACTTTTTTTGCCGGGGTATTTTCATAGGGTTTTTTTTGGTTGTTTTTTTGTTTTCTTGGTTTTTTTTTGGGGATAGAATGGAATATATATTACAGAAATAGAGAGGGATTTTGAATGGTTTATGGAAAAAAGCACCAAAAAATTTTGGGAGCTCAAAGTAACGGAAATGTTTGATTTTAGCTGATGTTAAAGAAAAAAACAAATCACATCATGTTCAATGAAGAAAAATTTCCCAAAAAAAACGGGGGAATTTGGGGTTAACGAAATTCCCCCATTCCAGGAGCTATTCTTAATAAAAATTTTTCGTAATAAAAACCCCCCAGTTCCCATAAGAAATAAAAATAAAATTAATCCTTTCCCAAAAAAAAATATTCACCAAAAATAAAATATAAATAACATTTACTTTTTTATTGAAGAGACTTGCAGTCATCTGGAGGATAGGGATAAACGGGGGGGCAGGGGTTGGGTGGTTGGGGGGAACCCCCAAAAAAAGGACTTCAGGTAACAAGCCCCTTTTTGGGGTTTTTTTTCCCCCTTCTTGGTCTTTTAATGCCATTTGGGACCAGCGGGAAGTCCAAAAACCCCTGCCGGGAAAAAATAACCCCCAATCCTCTTTTTGGGGGGCGATTTTTTAATTTTTTTTCCCCCAAGGGGGCAACATGGCTCTGTCACTGAAGTGGTTGCAGAAAGGAAAGGGGGGGCCTTGCTCAGGGTGGTGTCTTTCAATAAATGTCAAAAACTCTTTCCCTTTTTGTACACTTTTTAAGCGGGGGAAAAAAGGCCCCCCCTTTCTCCCCCCCTCCTCCTGTAAAGAAAAAACCCCCAGCTGTGGTCTGTTGCTGTTCCAGATGCCCCCTTTTTGGGGAGCTCCAGTTGTTAGCTCTATCCTGTGCCCCCCCACCAACTCTTCCTCATCCTCCCCCCCCCCACCTCCAACCCCAGGCTGTTAGCCAATGCCACAATATCTTCCACAACAGGCACAGGGTCGTCGGGGTCGGGTCAGCCTCAAATCCTTCAAAACCCCTTTTGTTGGAAAAACAAGGGGGCCCCCAAGGGTTTCCAAGCAGAGTTCAAAGTCCGGGGGCCCCCCCCCAAGCCTTACCTAAAAGGGCCCTTTTGGGGAATGCACATTTAAGTGATCTTTCCAGAACTTTTTCCCCCGGGGCAATGCAGAGTCATTGGTCATATTAAACACCTCCCGAAACACTGCTTTGGGGGACAGTTTTTGGTTTTCAAAAAACCTGTGTCCATGGGGGATAGGGGGTGGTGTTAAGGCAAAAATTTTTTTCCGTTTTTTGAACAAATTTCAAAAACTCCCCTTCCCCAAAAATTTTGGGGTAAAAAGGGGGGGGTTTTTAAAAAAACCGGGAAATTGGGGTGGCAATTTTTTTCCCTTTTTGGGATTTCTTCACATTAGGGGGCCAAAAAATCCAGTCACCCCCCCCTTGAAAATCTCCGTGGGGCCCATGTCTTGGGTTTTTCCCTTTCCCAAAGCAAACACAAATTATTCTTGTCAACACTGTGTTTCTTGAAGGGTCTGGGATTTTCTGAGGATACACCAGTAAAGGCCCCTTTTTTAAAATCACCACTGGATTGGCACAATTTTTTTAAAAGTTAGCCTGTCTTTTTAAAGGCTTGTGTCCTGGCTGTGCCTTTTCCTCCTGAGTAATGAAGGTCCTGTTGGGGGGTTTTTTTCCCCAAAAAAAAGGCCTGTTTCATCACAATTAAACACTTGTTGGGGGAGGAATTTTTTTTTCCTCTCAACCCCTTTTAAAAAAAACCCCCAAATTTTTAGCCGAACGTTTTTTTGAGCTGGCTGCCTCACCATGCCCTTCCAACACTGTGATGCCCTACGTTTTTTAAAACCCCCCCAAAACAGCCCTTTTTTTTGGGTTTAAAAAAACCCCACCTCACCACTGGGGTTTTTGGGCATTGTCTTGACAAGATTTTAAAAATGCCTTCCTTGCCTTTTCACAAATTATCGCCATGGAAATACTATCACCCGCCATCTGTTTTTTATTGATCCACACCATCAGTAACTTCTCCCCAAACCCCCTCCACTATTTTCGATTTTTGTTTCGTTAACAAATTAACCCCTTTTGCAACATTAGCTTCCTTTATCTCCTTTCTCTGTGCCAGGATAGTGCCGATATAGATGCACTTTTTTGTACATCCTGGCAAAAATCAATCAGACGTACGCCACTCTCATATTTTTCAACAATCTCCTTTTAGTTCGATGGGGGGTTCCCCCCTTTTTCCCTTTTTTACTGGGGTGCCACTAGGAAGCCCCTTTTCCCGGGGGTTTTTCACAGTGACAATCACTAAACCCCAAAAAAGCACCAAATGTATTGTGAATGTTTGAAAACCCCTGGGTAATGTTCTCAAATGGTAAACAACGTTTTTTGGCTCGGGGCCCGGGGGGAAAAATTAAGGGGGGGGGAGGTGGACAGGTCAATACGTTTTTTAACCGAGGGGGTTTTTGGGGGCTGATACCAAAAAAAATTTTTCCAATTTTGTTAACTGCCCTTTTGTTCCCCAAGGTCCCTGTAATTTTCCCCCATGGTTTAAAAAATAATAACTAGAGCTGAGTATACTACAAAACCTGATCATACAATAAAGCAGAAAAAAAAAAGTGAGGGCGGGGGGGGGTAATGTCTGAGGATCTCACTTTCAAGGACCAAAAATAGTGCCACAATCACAACTGCAAAGAAAAAAAGATAGGGGTGGATAATGAGAACATTCAAAAAAAAAGAGGCCAAGCCAATGATGATCCTTTTCAAATCACTTGTTCTCTCTAGGCTGGAATATTGTTTTACATTAACATTTTTTTTTTCAACAAGTCGACCATCTCGTCACCCTGCCTCGGTGGGAGATGGCCGACTTGTTGAAAAAATATTAAATCTCCATTCAAAGCAGGTGAAACTGCAGATCTAGGTGTACAGAGAACCTTTACTGCACATTTAAGTTCTATCAAACACCTAACTACTGGAATACTTGAAGCACTTGACTTGTACTCAATGGAATGCAGGCAGAGAGATGTATCATAATCTACACTTGAAAAATCCTAGAAGGAATGGTCCCGAATCTGCACACAGAAATCACTCCCTACAAAGTAAAAGACTGGGCATGCAGTCCAAAGTACCCCAATGAAAAGTAGGGGCACCATTGGTACACTAAGAGAAAACACCATAAGTGTCCGGGAGCCCAAGACTGTTCAACAGTCTCCCACTACGCCTAAGGGAAATTACCTATAGGCCCCTGGCTGCCTTCAAGAGGGAGCTGGACAGATACTTAAAGTCGGTGCCAGATCAGCTGGGCTGTGGTTCGTACGTTGGACTATGTGCAGCCAGTAGTAACAGCCTGGTTGATCAGGTCCTGATCCACTGGGAGGCCTGGTCGTGGATCAGGCCGTGGGGGTGTTGATCCCGGAATGCCCTCCAGGTAGACTCCAGATAGCGTCCAATACACGTCAACTGGTGGGTCTAATATGCTTTCACAAATGCACTGATATTATTTATACCATTTTTACATAATGAAGTAGTCTGCATAACAGCAAATCTTCTTTTTTTTGTGTGAATACAAATTCAAAATGGAAAGCAAGTGTAATATAAGAGGGCCTGGAGACATGACTAATGAACAGAGAAAATATTATTTTAGTGCTAGGAATGTTTGTATTGTTAATTCTGGACCCTATTTTGAAACTGGCCTTACTCAAATTATGTATGAAATTGGTGATACAGTGGTACCTCGTGTTACATATTTTTCGTTCGAGAATGCTGTTCAAGTGCCAATACCAAACGAATTTATCCCCATAAGGAATAATGTAAAATAGACTAGTCCTTTTACACCCCCAAAATATACTTAAAAAGCCTTTAAAAAATAAACTTACATAAAAGGGCGATTTTGGGGACATCAGTGACTCGAGGTACCACTGTACAGTGGTACCCGACTTATGATGCTATCATTTTACGTTATTTTCGATAACCGATATTTATAACGTAAAAAATGTGACTGTGACTTACGATGTTTGCTTCGTGTACCGACATTCGTACCGGACGTGTCCGCTGGCGCCCAGCTGACGCGCACTCCAGGGGCGCCAGTGCTATTGTAAGTGCTGGAAGATGTGGAAAGGTTGTTGTTGGTGTGGATCAACGAGAAACAGTTAGCAGGAGATACTGTTTCAGAGGCAATAATATGTGAAAAGCAAGGCAGATGCATGATGATCTCGTTAAGAAAATGCCTGCAACGAGTGCTGAAGTGAGCGAATTTAAAGCCAGCAGAGGCTGGTTTCACAAATTTAAGAATCGAAGTGGCATACATGAGTGTTGTGAGGCATGGTGAGGCAGCCAGTTCTGACAAATTGCGGCTGAAAAATGTGTGCCTGAATTCCAGGAGTACATAGAGGCTGAACAATTCCTCCCAACAAGTGTTTAATTGTGATGAAACAGGCCTGTTTTGGAAGAAAATGCCCAACAGGACCTACATTACTCAGG
Organism: Cherax destructor; assembly: GCA_009830355.1. Taxonomy (NCBI): domain Eukaryota; kingdom Metazoa; phylum Arthropoda; class Malacostraca; order Decapoda; family Parastacidae; genus Cherax; species Cherax destructor. The sequence goes on from WNWK01052656.1 coordinate 8,175, forward strand.
AGGAAAGGCACACCAGGACATAAGCCTATGAAAGACAGGCTAACTTTGATGCTTTGTGCTAATGCCAGTGGTGATTGCAAAGTGAAGCCTTTACTGGTGTATCTTTTGAAAATCCCGAGTGTTTGGCAGATGCGGTGTCAGCAAGTCTAACTTGTGTGTGATGTGGAAGTCTAACAAAAGGCTTGGGTCACAAAGGACATTTTCTTAGATTGGTTCAATGGCGTGTTTGGCCCCAGTGTGAAGAAATATCTATTGGACAATAATTTGCCACTTAAGTGCCTCCTGATAATGGACAATGCTCCTTGTCATCCTCCAAACTTGGTAGAGAAAATTGTGGAGGAGTTTAAATTCATCAAAGTGAAGTTCTTGCCCCCTAATACCACTCCTCTCCTCCAGCCCATGGACCAGCAGGTCATTTCCAACTTTAAAAACTCTACACCAAAGCAATGTTTCAAAAGTGCTTTGATGTGACCCTGAACATGAATATAACCTAAGAGAATTTTGGAAAACATTTCCATATGCTGCATTTGTAAACCTTATAGGTAAGGCTTGGGAGGGGGTGACTACCAGGACTTTGAACTCTGCCTGGAGAAAATTGTGGCCAGACTGTGTCCTAGAGAGGGATTTTGAAGGTTTTGGGGCTGAGCCTCAGAACCCTGAGCCTGAGCCTGGCCTGAGCCTGTTGTGGAAGAAATTGTGAATTGGGCAAGTCTTTGGGGTTAGAGGTGAGTGGTGAGGATGTGGAACAGTTGGTGGAGGAGCACAAGGAAGAGCTAACCACTGAAGATCTGCAAGAGCTTCCAGCAACTGGAACAAGAGTCAGTGGTCAGGACAATGGTTCAGAGGAGGAGGAGGGTGGAAAGAAATGGGAAATTTCCTTCTTCAAGGATTAGGGAGATCTGTGCTAAATGGAGTGATGTGGAAGGCTTTATGGATGAATATCACCCTAAACCATGCTGTTGCAGGCGTGCTGGAACCTGGACAATGACACAGTGGTGTGTTTTCGGGATGTGTTAAAGAACCCAGACACAGAGCTCCCTGGACCAATTTTGTTAGAAAGAGGTCCAGGCTCTCAAGCTGGTCCCAGTGGCATTAAAGAAAAGGGAAGTAACCCCCCCAAAAGAACTTGGTACCTGCAGTGTTAATGGAAGGGGTTCCCCTTCAAAAACCGTATACTACTCCACCTTCTCCCTCCTCCGTCCTCCACCATCAACAACTCTTCAATAAATGTAAGTGACATGTTATTGTACAATATTTACATGTGTATTTGGTATTCTTCTATTAAATTGTGTATTATTTAATGTCAAAAAGTTCTAAAAAATATTTTATTTAACTACTTTTGTAAGTCTTGGACGGATTAGCCATTTCCATTATTTCTTATAGAGGGGAAAATTGATTCGAGTAACGATTGTTTCGCCTTAAGATATGCCCTCTCTGGCAGTTAATATGGTAAGTCGGTACCACTGTAATTTACACTATGTATAATAACTGTACTTATGTGAACATATGAGAGAGAGACAGAGATATAGGACATATAGATATAGATAGATATATGAACTAAAGATATAGACAGACAAAAGTATAGACAGATAAAGATATAGACAGACAAAGATATAGACAGACAAAGATATGGACATATAGAGATATAGACAGATAGAGTTATAGACAGATAGAGAGACAGCCAAAAGCCAGCCAGCCTGCCCGAATACATAAGAACATAAGAAAAGAAGGAACACTGCAGAAGGCCTACTGGCCCATGCAAGGCAGGTCCATGTCACCCCCAACTTAGACCAATGACCCACCTAGTCAGGGTCACATCCTCTGAAGGAAGGAGCATGGGCATCCCGAACCTAGTAGCACAAGCTAGTCTGGTCCAACTCCACCACCAATACTCATGTATTTATCTAACCTATTTTTACTTTTCCTCTTATAAGGGGAGTGTTAATGCGACATAACATCATTGAATCCACAATTGTTTTGCCACACTATTTGCTCTAGCTGGCACTCAATCGAACTGGTGCTTCTACAAGGTACTAAGTGGTCCCAGATTTTTTTAATACTGTGCACACTGAGGCGCAGACCCATTCTCTCATGTCCTGGGCGACTCAGGCCTGGCACTAAATTTGAAGGAATGAAAAATGAAACGTAGCTCTACGTTCGGTCAGCTACGCAGTGAGCATGTATCACGTGTGGACAGTTTAAGGGTTAAGCAAGAAAACTCACCTTGCAGTTATTTCAAGTTAAAGCTAGGTGTTTTCATTTTAATGTGTTAATTTTTTCTTGCCAAGTCAATTTTAATGGTTATCTTTCTTTAGTAACATTGTGCCATTCGTTATATGCAGAATCGTTAAATCATTCTGCAATTCTTGCGCTATCATGGCTTGCTGTATATTCTTTCATTCTTTGTTTAATTCTGACTAACACAGCAAAGTCGTGTGCTCAAGTAAATTCAGCGGTAATAAGGTGTTTGCTGCCAGTCAAGACAATGACGTGGAGCCAGCCTGGTGAGTCCTAAACTGGCCGACTGCAGAACTCTAGTCCTTTTTAATTACTCTCGGGAACCCCCTTGATTCGCTACCACTTTTAATGAAGCAGCCCAGACAATCTTGATGACTGGTTCCTTGCCATGTTCAGGGCAAGTGCTGCAGAGAGTCTTCCCATCAGAGGAGCGCCTTATTACTATGGCGAAAGAATCATGGCTGGTGCCAGCTGCAAAAATAATGTGTTAACCCTGTTTGCGTCACGTTGCAAGGCCTAACAAAAAGGGAAAAAAGTATGAACCCGAATCCGTATGTTTCTCAATCCAAAAAAATTTTTTGGCCCATTTTTTTACTACGAGAATTAGTGAGTGCAGTTCCTGGACCATGAAGTTGTATGAATTTTTCCTTTGGATCCCCCCCTTTTTTTCTTTTTTGAGGGGGCCCCAAAAACCCCTTTTTTTCCCTTTGGGGATGTAATGGGCGCTTGGTCAGTGGGGGGAAATTTTCAGCTTACGGCACCAAATTTTTAGTTGATGCCACCTGCATCGGTGTATGCATTTTTAAAATTTTTAAACCCCTAACAGTTTTGGGAAACCCCCGGGTGCTCTTGGGCATGTCCGTTTTTTTCCCCGATGTTTCCCCCTAGGTCTGTGCAATCTGCATTACCTGAACTGCAGAACTCAGCCCCCCCGTCGTTTTTTGCATTAGGCCCAAAAACCCTAAATTTTTTGTTGGGATATAAAAAGGGGTTAAAAAAAATAAATTCCCCCGAAAAGTCCCCCGGGGGCTATAGTAACCCCAAGATTTTTTCTTTCAACTTTTTTACGAAAAGGAAAAAGAATAAACTGTCCTATTGCTCCCCCGCGTTTGTACTGTTGAAAAATCAAGTTTTTTTTTTGCACTTATCATAAAAGGGGGCATGGTCATGATACGTCTGACTGTAATGCTCTAAACAACCGTGGGTATCCTAGATCCTTCCGTGGCCGCTCCTATAGTAGGGAAAAAGGGGGGTAATAGAGGCCGTGGTTCTCAGCCTAATATCCAGAACCAACCGCAGTCTTCTAATTTGGGGAAAAAAGCGCCCCCCGTCCCCTTTTTTCCCCTTTGGGGAAATTTGGGGATACTGAGTACTCCATCCCCAACCCCTTTTTCCCTTTTTGGCTCTGTGTGATTTTTGATGGAGAGGATCCCCCGGGGATGCCACTCCAGTAGTGGATGATGATAATCCTATAGATGAGATATTTTTGATGTAAAACTAATTGATGATGATAATTTTGGAGATGTGGAAGAAACCTTTTCTGATGAAAATCTGCCGTCTTGTTTTATTTGGGTTTCCCAAAGCAACTTTGGGGGCCTTTTTGTAGAAACATCCATGTTGGTGTGCCCGTCCATGTGTTTATGGATTCTGGGGCACAGGGCAATATCATCAGGTCTAGTTTGTTTAGGGATAAGCAGCTAAAACATG
>WNWK01052657.1:0-12119 GCA_009830355.1 Cherax destructor
ATATATATATATATATATATATATATATATATATATATATATATATATATATATATATATAATATAAATATATATATATATATATATATATATATATATATATATATATATACGTATATACACACATACATACATATAAATGCTTTATTGATAGACAGAATACATTTGTAGAAAACACAAACATGAACATGAATACAATGGTACAATATGTCAAAGATTATGAATCTCCTCCAGCTCCTCCGAAGCCGGACGCGAGCCAAGAATGCAGCATGCGTTTCCCCTCTGGATGGCCACACTGAGACGCTGGAACATGAACGTGGCTGCCCTTGGGTCCCTGGTGGTGTCGATGAGTCTGGAACCCAGTTCTTTAAGGAAACGTGTTGCATTTTTTCCCCACGCTCCCAAGGTCTCTGATCCCACTGGGACAAATTGATACTGTTGGCTTATGTCCCTGTACTTGCCGATCTTGTACTCCTCCCTGTGGTCAGCAGCTCCTCCCTGTCGCCCGACACTGTGATGGATGTAGGTGTCAGCCAGTGTCGACACGCAGGTATAATCCCATGCTAAGAGCTTGCCATTCTTCCAAGGATAGATGGTGATCCCGTCGGGGAGGTTTGCTGGGTTGTGGGCGTTGTTGGCTGCTAGTGATCGAGGCTCTCTCTCGGCTGGGCATCCAGCTGTAGCGAGGGTTCTCTTTATGATGTCGTTGACCTCATTGTGTCTTGCATGCCAACCCTTGGTTTTAGAACAGTTAAGACCATGTAGACCATATTGGTCGGCTTGCGCATCGCCGCAAATACACGTATATTCCATGTGAATAGGGGCAGCAAGGCGCAGAGCCACTGCAATACGAAGGGATCGCAGTCAGCAGGATTCGAACCCACGTCAGGGGAGGCTAGTAAGGTTCCCCAAGTGACGCTCTAGACCACTCGGCCACAGAGACCTCAGAAGTTGGGCAGCCTGGACACACCACTGGGCCTGAAGCATGGTTTCAAGTTATTTCATTCTCCTCCTGTATGTTCTGACCTCACAAGCGATTTATATATCAATGCACCACGCAGAAACAAGCGGGTATACAGAGAAATAATTTGTGATCAGTAATAGTTCAGAGAGTTCAACTTTGTTTTTACTATACTAGGTTAAATCAGTTCATTTTTTATGTGTCTATAACATCAATGTGCCCTCAAGACCATTCTTCAATACTTGTATAATGTACGTTAGGCCTACATAAAACTCTTTCTTAAAAGTTGGTCAATCTTATTAGAGTAAACATGACTCACGAAATCGTAATGGCACGATTGATTTTAGACCTAAATACGTTTAATTAAATTTAGCTATGAATATACATATGTATATTGTTTTTATTTTTAATATTGTCATCTTTTCTTCGGACAAAGGTAATTCTGTGGTTGTCCTTAATCGCGATGATCACCTCCGTAAACCTGAAGTGCTGCTCTCTGACTCACGTACCTACACTCCCCTCGTCCCCAACACTCTTGATCACATCAAGAGAACTTTTAACAATAAACTTGGGACTTTCTCTGATCTTTGTCCTGCTGACTTTGACCTTCTTCAACGTTTCCGTGATATTTGTTCCTCTCTGCTTTATTTTCATGGTCTTCCTAAAACTCATAAACCTGATATCCCACTACGTCCCATCATATCCTCCAGAGGTTCTGTCTCGTATTCTCTTGCCTCTTGGCTGGCCATAACTTCCCATCTTGGTACTTGTTCTCCTGCTCTCATCCGTCACTCTCAAGATTCCATCAGTTGTGTTTGAGCTCTCCCGACCTGTAAGATGTTTAGTCTTGATGTTATTAATTTTCTCAGAGTGAAGGAAAATGAAGGGTTGCTTGATCTCCATATACCTACTGATGTCTTCTTTGATCTGATTCGCCTTTGTGTAGGCTCTAATACCTTTTCCTCTAAAGGTAAATTTTAATATCAAACCTTCGGTGTCACTATGGGCTCTTTTTTATTCCCTGTTCTTGCTAACCTTGAAATACTTCGAAACTGCTCTCCTTCCTACTACTGATGTACGTCCTTCACTCTGGCGCCGCTATGTAGATGACATCCTTCACTCTGGCTCCGCTATGTAGATGACGTCCTTCACTCTGGCTCCGCTATGTACATGACGTCCTTCACTCTGGCTCCGCTATGTAGATGACGTCCTTCACTCTGGCTCCGCTATGTAGATGACGTCCTTCACTCTGGCTCCGCTATGTACATGACGTCTTTGCTCTTTGGCCCCATGACTCTAGTCTCTTCCAACCATTTCTCGATGCTTTAACAATCTTACTCTTTCCATCAAGTTTAAAGCTGAATGGGACTCTAACTCTGCTTTCTTTCCTTGATGTAAATTTCCACCGCTCGGCTACAGGCATTTTGTTTTTTCGTTTATCACAAGCCTATGTACAGTGGCATGTACATTCACTACTTTTCTTACCTTGCTCCCTCTGTCAAGAAAGTGTTTTTATTTTTCTGTGCCCTCCGCATTTGTGACCCTCAGTTCCTTGACTCGGAAATTTCCACTCTTCCTAATTCGTTCTCTCGTCTTGGCTACCCTTCCGGTTTCACAAACTCTGCCTCTCACGTGCTCAACGGACTTTCTTCTCTCCCAAACTCTCTACTTATGTGAAATCTCCTGTTCTCCTTAAACATCATACTTACTTTTCTCCAAAATAACACCCTTCGCAGTAATCTAGTTCGTACGTCTCCCCTACAAATGATGCCCCTGGTGTTTACTCAAATTCATGCTCATCTTGTCCCCTTCAGTACTCTGGAGGAACTGGCCGCTCTCTTTCTGACAGACTTAAAGAGCACAAAAAAAGTGTTAGACTCGCCGAGTCTAATAATGCTCCCTTATGTCATACTAGAGATGACAATCGTCCTATTGACTGGACTTCTGCTAAACTGTCTACCCTAATTCTAGCCTTCATAGTCGCCGTATTGTTGAAGCTTTCCTTATACACAGCTTCCTTGTATGAATCTTCGTTCTGGTTTTGTCTCTGTCGATGCCTTCCTTCCTCATTACATTGTCAGATGCTCCAAACTTCAGAACACTCGTGACTTGACCTGATCCTTCCTTCTCTCTCTACCTCTTCTCCTTTCATCTTTTCCATATTTCTTTACTTTTGGTTGTGGGCCCTTATAAAATATATAAATATTTGTGTTTGAATATATATATGAATGATGCTGTGGTCATAGTCCGACCTTCTACTGTTCCGGGTATCCTGGGTCGAGGAAGGACCTCAGTTGGGTTACAGTTGGTGCCTCTGATGGAATATAATACAATAAGTATCACTTCCAATTGCTTCCTAGTGGAGGCCCCCGGCGGCCGCAACGCTAGAACGTCCGAGTGGAAATCTGCAGACGGCGGTTCGAGCCCCTCGTCCACCCTTCTGTTTATTCACCGACAGCTGCGTTAGTGTTCAGTGTCAATAATAAGTGTTCAGTGCCATTGAAAATAGGTGCTTAGTGTTCAGTGTCATTAATAAGTGTTCGGTGCCATTGAAAATAGGTGCTTAGTGTTCAGTGTCATTAATAAGTGTTCGGTGCCATTGAAAATAAGTGCTAAGTGTTCAGTGTCATTAATAAGTGGGTGCCATTGAAAATAGGTGCTTAGTGTTCAGTGTCATTAATAAGTGTTCAGTGCCATTGAAAATAGGTGCTTAGTGTTCAGTGTCATTAATAAGTGTTCGGTGCCATTGAAAATAGGTGCTTAGTGTTCAGTGTCATTAATAAGTGTTTGGTGCCATTGAAAATAGGTGCTTAGTGTTCAGTGTCATTAATAAGTGTTCAGTGCCATTGAAAATATTTGCTTAGTGTTCAGTGTCATTAATAAGTGTTCGGTGCCATTGAAAATAGGTGCTTAGTGTTCAGTGTCATTAATAAGTGTTCAATGTCATTAATAAATGCTCAGTGTAATTAATAAGTGTTCGGTGCAATTGAAAATAAGTGCTCAGTGTTCAGTGTCATTAATAAGTGCTCAGTGTCATTAATAAGAGTTCGATGCCATTGAAAATAAGTGTTCAGTGTTATTAATAAGTACTCAGTGTTAGTAAGTGTTCATTGTTATTAAAAGTGTTCAGTGTCATTAAAAGTGTTCAGTGTTATTAAAAGTGTTCATTGTCATTAAAAGTGTTCAGTGTTATTAAAAGTGTTCATTGACATTAATAAGTGTTTAGTATCATTTATCAGTGAACAGTATCATTAAGCAGTGTTTAGTGTCATTTATCAGTGTTCAGTGTCACTAATCAGTGTTCAGTGAGTTTGATAAAGGTTTTGCAGAATAGGATGGAGGTTATTCTTCCTTTTACTTCACAGAAAACAATAGTCGTATCTTAATAAAACTAACAAAAGTCATCATACAATAATAGTACGCACTGTAGAGATAACTTGTTAATGCCTCATCCAACCGGCTTCAAACCTTCAACAATGATCTGTGTCACTTACACGAGTCTTGGCACTGTTATTACACTGTGTTGTTTCTAATTGTAAATATCTTGCTTCACTTTCTTCTTGTCTTGGTCTCTTAATTTAAGGAAGGTCTTCATATTGTATTTATTGTCTTTGAAAAAGTAATTTAGCTTAATTATAGGATAGTAGAGAATTTTAAAAGACGTCCTTTGTACCCAGCAAAATTCCATGTATGCCCCTCAAAAATTGATTGCATTATGAGAAGCAGTACAAAAAGCAAACCAGCCATGGCGTTTGACTGGCGCCCTCTGAAAAAATGTCCGTGCCTCCCGAGCCAAGACCAGTATATCCATTGCGCAGAGTGAACCTTGCAGATCACCACCACCCAGGAACCACTCCATCCATCATGCTAACCAACGCTACGCTGCTGGGTTTAGCCCTGGCTCTTTCCCTTCACCTTATTAAAACCTCCTCTCACCTACTATTCTTCATCTATCAAATCTCATTTTTCACATTTATGGGTCTTACCTGAGAGTATTATCCATCCATCCATACTCATACCTGCATTTTCTCTCGCTTCTTTTAAAATAAAATTACATTGCACAAGCAATAAAACGTAAATAAAGAAATTGTTGAGTATAAATTTTAGCAAAATCCCGATTAAACAAAGTAAGGAATACTGTATTTTTTTCAATATTTACAAGATATTCTTAATGAGGGTTGTGAAAATATAAAGAAGGGACAGTCGAGGGAAACTTGTATTGGGTAAAGCAAAGAAGATGCTCGTAAGTCTTCTTGTGAAAGGTAGAGTTGGCAGAAATAAATATTGACCAATTAAATAAGTCTCTTATTTTTTACTTTTCAGATCTTTGCTTCTCTGACCTCCTGAGAGGAAGTACTGATAGTCCCACACACACACTCACAGGGCGGTGCCAGGAGCTAAGTCTCTACCCCTGCAACCACAATTAGGTGAGTACAACACACTCACACACACACACACACACACACACACACACACACACCTCGCTTCACGCACGGAGGGCCCGGGTTCAATTCCCGGCGGGGCGGAAACATTTCGAAGTGTTTCCTTACACACACACACACATAGAACAGGCCTAGTGTCTAATCGACATGTGCCTAGGACAAAATGGTAACTAACTAACACACACACACACACACACTCACACTCGAATACATAGTAGAATTACAAGTGGAGGGGGAAGCAGGAAGGGCTGCACGAATGAAGCCAAACTACAAGAAAGGTGACTACGTGGGCATGAAGAACTTTCTGCACGGAGTTCAGTGGGACAGAGAGATGTCAGGGAAGTCAGTAGACGTGATGATGGAATATATGACAACAATGTACAAGGAAGCTGAGGAGAGGTTTATACAAAAGGGCAACAGAAAAACCGAAATAGCCAGGATGAGCCCATGGTTCACCCAAAGGTGCAGGGAAGCCAAAACCAAGTGTGCTAGTGAATGGAAGAAGTACAGAAGACAAAGGACCCAGGAAAATAAAGAGAACAGTCGTAGAGCCAGAAATGAATATGCACAGGTAAGAAGGGAGGCCCTAAGACAATACGAGAATGACATAGCAGCGAAAGCCAAATCTGACCCAAAGCTGTTGTACAGCCAAATCAGGAGAACAACAGTCAAGGGCCAGGTAATCAGGCTGAGGAAGGTAGGAGGGGAGGTCACAAGAAATGACCGCGAAGTGTGTGAGGAGCTCAACATGAGATTCAAAGAGGTGTTCACAGAGTAGATAGAAGGGCCTCCAGCAAGGCAGAGAGGTAGGGTACACCATCAGATGCTGGACACAATACACACAACTGAGGAGGAAGTGAAGAGGCTGCTAAGCGAGCTAGATACCTGATAGGCGATGGGGCCGGATAACATCTCTCCATGGGTCCTGAGAGAGACAGCAGAGGAGCTATGTGTACCCCTAACAATGATCTTCAACACGTCTATCGAAACAGGGCAACTACCTGAGGTATGGAAGACAGCAAATGTAGTCCAAATTTTTAAAAAAGAAGACAGGTACATAGCACTAAACTACAGACCAGTGTCACTGACATGTATAGTATGCAAAGTCATGGAGACGATTATCAGGAGAAGAGTGGTGGAGCACCTAGAAAGGAATGAGCTTATCAACGACGGCCAACACGGTTTCAGGGACGGGAAATCCTGTGTCTCAAACCTACTGGAGTTCTACGACAGGGTGACAGCGGTAAGACAAGAGAGAAAGGGGTGGGTAGATTGCATATTCTTGGACTGTAAGAAGGCGTTTGACACAGTTCCACACAAGAGATTAGTGATATAGCTAGAGGTCCAGGCAGGGATAACAGGGAAGGCACTACAATGGATCAGGGAATACCTGTCAGGAAGACAGCAGCGAGTCATGGTACGTGGCGAGGTGTCAGAGTGGGCGCCGGTGACGAGTGGGGTTCCACAGGGGTCAGTCCTAGGACCGGTGCTGTTTCTGGTATTTGTGAACGACATGACGGAAGGAATAGACTCCGAAGTGTCTCTGTTTCCAGATGATGTGAAGTTGATGAGAATTCAATGGGACGAGGACCATGCAGAACTTCAAAGAGATCTGGACAGGCTGCAAGCCTGGTCCAGCAATTGGATCCTGGAGTTCAACCCCACCAAGTGCAAAGTCATGAAGATTGGGGAAAGGCAAAGAAGACTGCAGACGGAGTACAGTCTAGGGGGGCCAGAGACTACAAACCTCAATCAAGGAAAAAGATCTTGGGGTGAGTATAACACCAGACACATCTCCTGAGGCGCACATCAACCAAATAACTGCTGCAGCATACGGGCGCCAAGCAAACCTAAGAACAGCATTCCGACATCTTAATAAAGAATCGTTCAAGACCCTGTATACTGTGTACGTTAGGCCCATACTAGAGTATGCAGCACCAGTTTGGAACCCACATCTAGCCAAGCACGTAAAGAAGCTAGAGAAAGTGCAAAGGTTTGCAACAAGACTAGTCCCGGAGCTAAGGGGTATGTCCTACGAGGAGAGGTTAAGGGAAATCGACCTGACGACACTGGAGGACAGGAGAGATAGGGGGGACATGATAACGACCTATAAGATACTGAGAGGAATTGACAAGGTGGACAGAGACAGAATGTTCCATAGATGGGACACAGCAACAAGGGGACATAGTTGGAAGTTGAAGACTCAGATAAATCACAGGGATGTTAGGAAGTATTTCTTCAGTCACAGAGTGGTCGGGAAATGGAATAGTTTGGGAAGCGATGTAGTGGAGGCAGGTTCCATACATAGCTTTAAGAAGAGGTATGATAAAGCTCATGGCACAGGGAGAGTGACCCAGTAGCGGCCAGTGAAGAGGCGGGACCAGGAGCTATGACTCGACCCCTTCAACCACAACTAGGTGAGTATAACTAGGTGAGTACACACACACACACACACACACACCCCGATGGCATGGTGGCTAGCGCTCTTGCTTCACGCATGGAGGGCCCGGCTTCAATTCCCGGCGGGGCCGAAACATTTCGAAGTGTTTCGTTACACACACACACACACACATACATACATACATACAACCGTGTCTAATCGACATGTGCCTAGGACAAAATGGTAACTAACACACACTCACACTCACACACACACACACATGGCATAAAAGAATCAAGGAGACATCCCCAGACACAATAGCACTCACAGGAACGAAACTCACCAGGATGATAACAGATGCAATCTTTCCACCTGGATATCAAATCCTCAGGAAAGATAGAGGGAGCAGAGGGGAAGGAGGAGTTGCACTGCTCATTAAGAACCGGTGGGGATTTGAGGAAATGGTAGGAATGGGTGGAATGGGCGAAAGGGACTACAAAGTAGGAACAATCCAGTCTGAGGGCCATAAGGTGGTAATTGCTGTAATGTACAACCCGCCACAGAACTGCAGGAGGCCAAGAGAAGAATACGACGAAAGCAACAGAGCAATGGTAGACACACTAGCCGAGGTGGCCAGAAGAGCCCACATGGGGAGAGCAAAGTTACTAGTTATGGGTGATTTTAATCACAAGGAGATTGATTGGGAAAACCTGGAGCCCCATTGGGGTCCTGAATCATGGAGAGCCAAGATGATAGATGTGGTACTGGAAAACCTCATGCATCAACATGTTAGAGACACTACCAGAGAGAGAGGTGAGGATGATCCAGCAAGACTGGACCTAGTATTCACCTTGAGTAGTTCGGACATCGAGGCTATCATGTACGAAAGGCCCCTTGGACCTAGTGATCATGTGGTTCTGTGTTTTGATAATATAATTTTGATAATATACTTAGTGTGTGCCACTAACAAAAATCTTCAACACATCCATTGAAACTGGGAAACTACTTGAGGTGTAGAAGATGGCAAATGTAGTCCCAATTTTTAAGAAAGGAGACAGACACGAGGCATTAAACTACAGACCTGTGTCACTGACGTGTATAGTATGCAAAGTCATGGAGAAGGTCATCAGGAGGAGAGTGGTGGAGCACCTAGAAAGACACAAGCTTATAAACGACAACCAGCACGGTTTCAGGGAAGGAAAATCCTTTGTCACAAACCTACTAGAGTTTTATGACAAGGTAACAGAAGTAAGACACGAGAGAGAGGGGTGGATAGACTGCATTTTCTTGGACTGCAAGAAGGCCTTCGACACAGTTCCTCAGAAGAGGTTAATGCAAAAGCTAGAGGATAAGGCACACATAACAGGAAAGGCACAACGAGTCATGGTACGTGACGAGGTGTCAGAGTGGGCACCTGTGACGAACGGGGTTCCACAGGGGTCAGTCCTAATACCTGTGCTGTTCTTGGTATATATGAATGACATAACGGAAGGGATAGACTCAGAAGTGTCCCTGTTTGCAGATGATGTGAAGTTAATGAGAAGAATTAAATCAGTCGAGGATCAGGGAGGACTACAAAGAGACCTGGACAAGTTACAACTCTGGTCCAGTAATTGGCTCCTTGAATTTAACCCTGCCAAAGGCAAAGTCATGAAGATCGGGGAGGGACAAAGAAGACCGCAGACAGATCATAGGCTAGGTGGCCAAAGACTGCAAACCTCACTCAAGGAAAAAGATCTTGGGGTGAGTATAATACCGAGCACATCTCCTGAGGCACATATCAATCAGATAACTGCTGCAGCATACGGGCGTCTGGCAAACTTAAGAATAGCGTTAAGATACCTCACTTACAAATTAGTTGTTTGCTTTAGTTATCTCTTAAGGTTCAAATTTGTTCACTGTTCTCCCTTCACGGGCGGCTACAGAGCCTTCACGGGCTCTGTAGGCCCCCGGAAACTAGGATACAGTTCATTTAAAATATCTTCATAATTATTTAAGCAAATAATAATGATACTACTACTACTACTACTACTACTACTACTACTACTACTACTACTACTAATAATAATAATAATAATAATAATAATAATAATAATAATAATAATAATAATAATAATAATAATAATAATAATAATAATAAATGATAATAATAATAAATGATAATGATAATAATAATAATAATAATAATAATAATAATAATAATAATAATAATAATAATTGTGAGTAATTACTTGCATGGGATGTACAAGAGCCTGCTCTTGCGAATTCCTAGCATTGTAAAAATCTCTAGTTGTGTCGATGCATGCAGGGGATGAGATGAAAAGCTGTAAGCCTCCTGCCTGAAAGCTGGCTGCCTTGGAATAACGTCTAGCGAAAGCTGGATGCCAAGGTATTGGACCAGTGTGGTACGGTCGGCAAAGCACTGCGTACCTTGTCATGAGGTTCGTAGGTTCGAGTCTCCGTCGGCCAGAGATCAGTGTTTGTGAATATTTCGCCTGCTCTTGCGAATTCCTAGCATATATATATATATATATATATATATATATATATATATATATATATATATATATATATATATATATATATATATATATATATATATATATATATAGTCTGCCGATTAGGTAAAACTTGCGATTTTGGCTTAAATAGCAACGCTCTTCTTGCCATATAAGACAAGTGAAAATTTGTGTATGCAATAATTTCCTAAAATCATTATGAACATAACGAAAAAATATATTTCATTGTGTTTGTTTATTATTAAATTAATGTTAACGTATCTAAAATATATTTAATTGAGTTAGGCTAAATTAAATTGCGCTTGTTGTAATAAGGTTAGGTAGGTTTTCAAAGTTTCTCTTGGTACAAAATTATAAATTCTTACATTAACATAAATGAAAAAATATATCTTTAAACGTATAAGAGAAAATTTTAGAAAGGACTTAATTTTAGATGAGTTCTTGTTAATTGACCAGTTTTACCTAATCGGCACGACATATATATATATATATATATATATATATATATATATATATATATATATATATATATATATATATGTCGTGCCGATTAGGTAAAACTGGTCAATTAGCAAGAACTCATCTAAAATTAAGTCCTTTCTAAAAAATTCCTGTACGTTTAAAGATATATTTTTTTCATTTATGTTAATGTAAGAATTTATAATTTTGTAAAAAGAGAAACTTTGAAAACCTACCTAACCTTATTACAACAAGCGCAATTTAATTTAGCCTAACCCAACTAAATATATTTTAGATACGTTAACATTAATTTAATAATAAACAAACACAATGAAGTATATTTTTTCGTTATGTTCAGAATGATTTTGGCGAAATTATTGCATACACAAATTTTCACTTGTCTTATATGGCAAGAAGAGAGTTGCTATTTAAGCCAAAATCGCAAGTTTTACCTAATCGGCACGACATATATATATATATATATATATATATATATATATATATATATATATATATATATATATATATATATATATATATATATATATATAATTTCCTAACAAGTAGAACTCAAAGAGTAGTAGTCAACAGAGTAAAGTCTGAGGCGGCTACAGAGAAAAGCTCTGTTCCACAAGGCACAGTACTCGTTCCCATCCTGTTCCTCATCCTCATATCGGACATAGACAGGGATATAAGCCACAGTGCCGTGTCTTCCTTTGCAGATGACACCCGAATCTGTATAACAGTGTCCACCGTTGAAGACACTGCAAGACTCCAAGCAGACATCAACCAAATCTTTAAATGGGAGTACAAAACAAATTCCAACCACACAATAGAGCGAAAAACTAATGTCAAAGACCTGTGAGTGATCATATCAGAGAATCTCACCTTCAAGGACCATCACACCGTAGCAATCGCATCTGCTAGAAGAATGACAGGATGGATAATGAGAAGCTTCAAAACCAGAGATGCCAAGCCCATGTTGACACTTTTCAGGTCGCTTGTTCTATCTAGGCTGGAATATTGCTGCACTTTAACTGTACCTTTCAAGGCAGGTGAAATTGCTGACCTAGAAAATGTGCAGAGAACCTTCACGGCATGCATAACTGCGTGTCAGGGGCCCAAGAATGTTCAACTGCCTCCCAGCATACATCAGGGGGATTATCAACAAACCCCTGGCTGTCTTCAAGCAGGCACTGGACAGGCACCTAAAGTCGATACCTGACCATCCAGGGTGGTTCGTACGTTGGACTGCGTGCGGCCAGCACTAACAGCCTGGTTGATCAGGCTCTGATCCAACATGAGGCCTGTCACAGACCGGGCCACAGGGGCGTTGACCCCTGGAACTCTCTCCAGGT